>BQNB010039698.1:17414-47897 GCA_026074375.1 Tanacetum coccineum | reverse complement strand
AGAGACCCGACTTTAAACATTGAGGACAATGTTTCATTTTAGTTTGGGGGAAGGGAATCTGTCGATTTAATGATTTCTTGCTTATTGTTCTGTTCTCACGTACCCGTTTTCCCAAATAGCAAAAATTTTAAATTTTTCAGTCCTGTTATAGTATTCTAAAAATAAAAAAATAAAAAAAAGTGTTAAGACAAAAATGTAGGTTTTCCGCTGGTAAGAATAAAGAGTAATTTTTGACCCGATCGAACGTGTTGAGTTCTAGCTTTCTCCCTTAACAATTAATGATGATAGTTTGTGCTAGTCTCATAGACTTTAAAAATGCTAGACTTGAATCATTAGTAAATGAAAGCTTGTGCTAATTTTATGCCAAGTTGGATTTTATATAGGCTAAGCATTTGCAAAATTTTCTTTTGTGAAGAACAAGAAATGATAGTGTTATTTATAAGTCATGATGCTAAACGTAGAATAGTTGGTTTTCTTTCAAGCTCATATGTATTAATTGTGGCTTTTTCTCCCATTAGTTTGTTTCACCGATCTATATAAGTGTTTAATAAATAAAGTTGTATGGTTTTTTGGTTAATAATTAGTTAATACTCCCTCCGTCCCATATTAAGTGTCCATTTTTGACTTTTTAAAGTCTTTTTTCTTCAACTTTGACCTTAATTAATAAAAGAAAATAATAATAAATAAGTTATCTCTGCCAGATTACTTCTCGTGTCGGAGGCGGTGGCCGATGTTGGAGTTTTCATCTAAGGTAGTGAGTCCTAGTGTCATAACTAAGTAGAATAAATCCTTGTCGACTCGCTATCGATGTGGCCCTTCGAGATTATAAGGCACCTGGGTTTTGTTACTCTATTAACCAAAGTCGAAATATGTTTGCTTCTTCTTGTCGGATGGCGTCTGATCGTGGCCGATGTTGTAGCCTACTAAAAGGACTGAGGAATAATAATGTGGCTTACTTTTTGTTCTTGTTTTGTCTTAAGAGCCTAAGGGTATTTGGTGCAAATAAGATTGGATCATCTTGTTTAAAGAGCCTTCGGGTATATGACATGAATGGTTGCTTTCTTTAAGTAGCCTTAATAAAAGCCAAATTTTGGTCGCCTCGATGTGGACTGTTAATCTTGATTGCATTTGATCTTTGGAAAAGGCTAGGAGCTAATTATTGCGTTCTTACCATTACACTTTATTTTTGGAATTAATAAGTATCGAAACAAAAGTCTTAAAGAGCCTTCGGGTATATGACTTAAGTAAAATCCTGAGATACAAAAGTAGGATTTGCGGGAGGAAAAGTAAGTACACAATTAGTATTTATGAGTAGTATTAGTGTCATGACTTGTATTTAACAATGATCTTGTTTTTAAGCTTAGCATGGGAGAAGTGAAAAATCGGGGATGATGAAGTTATCTTTTAGACACTTAATTGTGCTTTTTGTTCTATGATCCTAAAAGTTACCAATGAGGTGATGAAAACAATACATTATGTCAACACAAATAAGTTGTAGTTAGGTAGTTAATTATCAAGAAAAATCATAAAAAGAGAAAAATCTTTGAAAATGGGAAGTCGGGTGTTTTATAACTTGTGGTCTCTTATCTCTCTCAAACAAAACTCTTTGCTATTTTTCAAAGGTTTAGTTTTGGGAAGTTTCGAGATATTTGGTTATAAGGCATGTGATATTGCGTGAGGACACACAAT
This sequence comes from Tanacetum coccineum, assembly GCA_026074375.1. Taxonomy (NCBI): domain Eukaryota; kingdom Viridiplantae; phylum Streptophyta; class Magnoliopsida; order Asterales; family Asteraceae; genus Tanacetum; species Tanacetum coccineum. The sequence continues at coordinate 46,208 of BQNB010039698.1, read as the reverse complement.
CGTTTAGTTTGGGGAATTTTGATAAGTGTAAAATACACATATCCGTTTATACCTAAAATAACCCAATTAAACCCAAAACAGACCAAAAATAGCAAAAATATGCTTGTATTTATGTTTTTTGTGTGCAGGTATGGATAAGTCAAAAATCACAAGAAAACAGTCAAAGTCGAGCAAGCACGGACACGAGAATCAGAAGAGTACAAAGCCGAAGCCAAGCCAAAGCTAAATCCCTAGCCATTTCCTCTTTTATAAAGCCACAAGGACCAATCTTGCAATTTCCAAAAGTTATTTATAACTAGAAATGGAATCACAAAGAAAGGGACTGAAATTGCCAAGAGGGCAAAGTCCAACTGAATTTTACCCCGTACTCAGTTATAAAAAAAGCGGGTAACTCCAAACACTATTCATCGTCTTCCCCGTTTTCACCCCATGGTAAAACAAAGGGCAAATGAAAATTAAAGGGTACGGAAGACAATTCAAGGTCTCTCTTACAAGATGGCAGGGATAATTCAGTCAAATCAAGAGCAATCATTGGTCTTCTCAAGCTTAGAGCGTACGCGGCTATGAAAGAAGCACAAATTTAAGTGGGTTTTTGTGCTATAACACTCACAAAACTAGCACAAACGTCACATCAAGGGAATGACACGCTGGCGATCCTTAGATACACACAATTTGATCCTACGGCCACAAAAGAAGCTCAAATAATTGGGAAATGAATGATTGAGATTGAAGGATTGGAGAGCAAGGCAAGAGGGTCTGGAAGCTTCATCACACACAAAGAGGATCCAATCTAGCTTTTATCTTTTTAATCTAGTTTTTAGTCTAGCTTAAATTCATATTTTTCTTAAGTGTATTTTCCTTTTTCAAGTAATGTAATCCGTTTCTTAGAATTGAATCAGCTTCTTTAATTAGAAAATTCATTTTTAGTGTTTTTAAAATCTCATTTTCTAACTCGTCATTTAAAGTCATAACTCTCTTAATAACCAAAATATCTCAATAAGCTCATATTAGCTCTTTCATTTAATAAGATGAAAAAGAGCTGTTATTAAATTCAGAATTAATTCTACTTAAACCTTAAATCAGTTAGAATCTAATATGATCTTATTGTATTTTATGAGCTTTTGGAAAGGGGATCTTAACTTTGAATAGATCCCAGAGGACTTTTAACCCTAGCTTATTAATAAGCAGGGAGCTTGTAGCTGCCTTTATTGGTCCTCTTGTTTAGCTAGAGGAGTTTGTAAGTTTATCTTTCATTTTCCTTTAAATTCTAGTTTTAAATAATGATATTATAGCTTATATGTTTAATATTGCTTATTTGCTTATTCTCTTTGCTTAAATATCTCTTCTAGTGCTTATTAGTTATATGTTCTAGCCTGTTTTCGCTTAAATAGTTATAGATCATTAGTTACTAATTTCTGTCATAAAAACTCATAAAATCAAAAAATAGTAGCTTAATTAGTTAAGATCTTAGATTATTGCTTATTCAGTTGTTTAATCATGATTGTTAAGTTTGTTTTAAGCTAGTTTTCATCTGGTATTTAGTACTTAGATTTCTCTTAAAAAGCTTTTCTCAACTCTGTCATAATGACAAAGGAGTGTTTGGTTTAGTGCACTCTTGATTTTACACTAACAGTACTAACATCAGTTAGTACTGCTGAACCTTAACACTACCAGTACTAACCATAAGTTAGTACTGTTAGTTTAGATTTTAGCTTGTCAAATTCAGTAGTATTAAGTTTAGTTATAGCTTATTATAAATTTAGTCTTAGTGTTCATTTTCTAGCTTATTTCATAGCTTAATTCTGTTCTTAGAAGTCAAATTGCATCAGCAGTACCTTCAAGTTAGTACTGCTGAAATTTACACTACCAGTACTAACTGTCAAGTTAGTACTGCTACCTTTGGTGTAACTTTTAGTCGAGTAATTGTAGGATTTAATAGCTTATCTTTTAGCATTTTAAAGTCTAGTTATAGCTTAATATAGAATAAGTTTTAGATTTCGTTTTCTAGCTTATTTTCCTAGCTTATTCTTGCTGTCAAAAAGTTAAAAAGCCAAAAACAGTACTTAGAAACCTTAGGATTTGAAGTTGTTAATTTAGCTTATGGGTCTAGATTTTCTAGCTTAATTAGATAGATTAGAAGTAGTTTTATAAACCCTTAAAGTTTTAGAGTCTAGTTTAGCTTTTTAAGCTTTTAAGCTCATTTGGATTTTGTGATACTTTGTTTATTTCCTGAGTTTGCTTATTTCATGATCAATTTCAGTAGCATAAAAGTAGTTTAAGCTTTAATTTCTTTTCATTTATAAATTAAGCTTATCTTAAGCTCATCAGAACTTCTTTCCTTTTTTAGTTTGAACTAGTTTTGAGTTTTTTATAGCTTATTTTCTAAAACCAAGGGTTAAGCCCTTCTTATCTGGTAACATCTTTAAAGACAAGCTCTTTTTTGAGCTATTTGTGAGTTTCAGCCAAATTACCTTTATTAATTTTGATCCCCAATAGCTTCCTTTACAACTTTTGCTCTTGAGTTTTTCATTTTAAGCTCTTTAAAATTTTCGAATGCTTACTGGACCCTTATTTGTGTCGGGGTAGATTTCACATGAGTAGAAAGAGACATTTTTTTCGATCATAGTTGTTTTTCAGTTAGTCCCCGTCAATTTTTAGTTTGTTAGTTTCCCCGTTAGTTTCTTAAGGTTTTTGCACAATTAGCTTAAGTATTTTTTAAATTAGTTCATTTAAGTTGAATTAATAGATAGGGTTATGTTTTAAATTATTTAAATTAAACTTCTATAAAAAGATAAAAATTAGGCTTTGTATTTTAATAATATTCGGACACTTTTTCTTAATTTTAGTGAAAATTTAGTTTACAATTTAGGGATTAAAACATAGGTTTACTTGCTTAATTGTCATTAATTGTTGCTTCTTAATTAGTATTAAATATCCCCATACTTATCCATTATAACTTTGCTTTCATCAAATCAGAATCCGAAACAGGACGTTGTTTATCAATTTCACTAGTCATTGGGTAACGACCCTGGGTGATCAACTTACGCCGGTTAAACATACGTAATTATATATATCATATTATTTTCGTAAGTTTTTAACTTTTTACTTAGTTAAAGGTGAATAGTTTGGAATTTACCCACCTAATTAGTATTATTATATATATTGTTATAGATTACCGTAAACTACGAATCAGTGACCATATTACTTCATCATCACTAAGATTCACTTTAGCATATTCATCTCTTCCATGGTCACTAAAACTTATCACTAATTTGATCAAATAAGTTTGTTGTGAGAAAACCACCAAATTGATATAGTGGCGAATTTACTTTTGTTGGTGATCAAGTGGTGCCGAAAAGAGGCCAACCATTTTGGTCACTAAACGTTTTCTTTATTTATCATAAAGACATAAACACTTGATAGAAATCTAAACATCTCGGTACTACATACGTATTATTTCATCCGACCGTACATGATACATTATTGGACACAATCCCAATAATTTATGAACTCACTGTTGTGTTCAACATATGAATCCAACATCGCCTACGAAAAATCATCTTTCATCATCATATCTTGCCACGAAGATGGGGCCACAAAATCATCAAGTATGGTGATAACTCGCTATCAAGCGATGATGTGATATCGAGGAGCGAAAATGTGGTCTCATCCAAAAAGTCATGCAGTCACCTCGAAGCTAGACGTTGGAGGTGCAGCATCGCCTGAAACTACAGAATTTGAGCCTTGAAACCAATATGATGATGTCTCAGAGCGTGAAGAACGTGATGGTGATTCAGATGATTCTCCTACAAAAAAACTTTCACCATACTCTTGGAGTTCTAAACTTAGATTCTTCATCAAGTTAGCCTGGTTAGTACCCACGGTTCCTACATGTCTAGTTTCTGGCACATCTTGGCTTTCATGAGCTCGGTTCTTGAAATGTCTGTTCCATCGATTCTTTATTTCATTGTCCCTCCTTCCTGGCAATTTAGCAGCTATTGTGGACCATCTGTGAATAATATAGTGATGCAAAAACAAAAGTTTCAGTTATCAACTTCAATTCCCATCCGTATTTTGAAAGCCGTTAGTTTCTTAAGTTTTCGCTCCCTTAGTCCTTAGTTAAGTTGTTAATTAAGATTATTAGTTTTAATTAATAATTAGGTTGAATTAATAGTTAGGGTTAAGTTTAAATTAGTTTAATTAAACTTCTATAAAAAGATAAAAATTAGGGCTTTTATTTTTAATAATTTTCGGCAATTTTTCTTAATTTAGTGAAATTTTAGTTTACATTTTTAGGGATTAAACTTAGTTTACTTGCTTAATTGTCATTAATTGTTGCTTCTTAATTAGTAGTAATAGCTTATCCAATATATCTTTGCTTCATTCAAATCAGAATCCGAACTAGGACGTTGTTTCAATTTCACTAGTCATTGGGGTAACGACCCGGGTGATCATACTTACCCGGTTAAACATACGTATATTATATATATCATATTATTTTTGTAAGTTTTAACTTTTTACCTTAGTTAAAGGTGAATAGTTGGAATTTACCTAAGTAGTATTTTTATTATATATTTTATAGGTACGTAAAACTACGAATCAGTGACCATATTACTTCATCATCACTAAGATTCACTTTAGCATATTCATCTCTTCCATGGTCACTAAAACTTATCACTAATTTGATCAAATAAGTTTGTTGTGAGAAAACCACCAAATTGATATAGTGGCGAATTTACTTTTGTTGGTGATCAAGTGGTGCCGAAAAGAGGCCAACCATTTTGGTCACTAAACGTTTTCTTTATTTATCATAAAGACATAAACACTTGATAGAAATCTAAACATCTCGGTACTACATACGTATTATTTCATCCGGCCGTACATGATACATTATTGGATACAATCCCAATAATTTATGAACTCACTGTTGTGTTCAACATATGAATCCAACATCGCCTACGAAAAATCATCTTTCATCATCATATCTTGCCACGAAGATGGGGCCACAAAATCATCAAGTATGGTGATAACTCGCTATCAAGCGATGATGTGATATCAGGTAAAAATGGCTCATCCCAAAAATCTTCAGTCACCTCGAAGCTAGACGTTGGAGGTGCAGCATCGCCTGAAACTACAGAATTTGAGCCTTGAAACCAATATGATGATGTCTCAGAGCGTGAAGAACGTGATGGTGATTCAGATGATTCTCCTACAAAAAAACTTTCACCATACTCTTGGAGTTCTAAACTTAGATTCTTCATCAAGTTAGCCTGGTTAGTACCCACGGTTCCTACATGTCTAGTTTCTGGCACATCTTGGCTTTCATGAGCTCGGTTCTTGAAATGTCTGTTCCATCGATTCTTTATTTCATTGTCCCTCCTTCCTGGCAATTTAGCAGCTATTGTGGACCATCTGTGAATATATGCAAAAACAAAAGTTCAGTTTAGCAACTTCAATTCCCCATCCGTTTTTTTGAAAGTTCATGAGTATGCATTTTGATTACGAAAAAGTATACGGATGTACCATTACAGTTATTTTTCACTTTCTTAAATTATGAAAAGTACAAAAGCTTTTTTTCTGTAAATATATGCATGTGCGTGTCCAACCCGAAAGACATTCCTCCCACGCGTACTATATTGCACGGGAACTTACTTGTTTCCAAGCTTGCTATGCAAATCCATAATGATATTGTCTTCGTCTAACGTAAAATTTCCATGTTTCATATCTGGACGAAGATAATTCACCCATCACAACCTACAACTCTTCCCACTTCTTTGCAAGCCTGAAAAACATAGAAAGAAAATTAGTGAACAATTACTTAGATTGGGATAGATGGTCAGTTAACCCCATTTGGGCTTGTCTTCCTTTAAACACTACTATATGATGTAATATGCATCCTTTTGGCATCTTGCCATTCAGGTTGTTATAGAAATAAATTTTTGCTGTTTATAAAACAAAATTCATCCATTTGCAACTTTTCAAGAACATGGGAATTGAAATGTGAATAATTTGCCTTGGCAAAGTAGACATCGGGATTGAAGTGACTCGTACCAGCAAATTTTGGAACTAAACCCCAGTTCCAGTGACCGTATCTCTGGATACTATATAGGCTCGTAACTTGTGATCTTCTTCTTCGCTCCATGCACCTTTCTTGAATATAGTTTTATTGCCACTTAAAGATTCCTCCATTTTTGCTTTCCAGTTAACCTTCTACTTCTCAATGTTTTTTTATACCAAATGAATTTATATATAGTACTAAATTATACAGTATCAAACGTGGTCAAATGGAAAATTTATACAGAAATTCAAAGAATAGAAATATGGAAAATTTATACAGAAATTCAAAGAATAGAAATATGGAAAATTTATACAGAAATTCAAAGAATAGAAATTATGTATTTATGGATTAGAGTATGGTGACTGGGGTGAGTGCACATTGACGAAACCAGGGGGTCCATGGGTCCTAACACAGTAAGAGTGTAGGGTGTGGTGGCTTAAGCCACAAAACAAAACGGGCCCCACAGGCTGCCACATCAGCATTTCACTCCCACTCAAAAATACCCCTTCACTCATAACACACATTCACCTCTTCATTTGGGCCCCACCACTAACTATTTTTTTTCTTTTCAATTTTTTTCACACAAACATAATTTATTTCATTAAATTAAAAATACAAACTACAATACATTTAAAAAAAACATTGCGAAATTCAAAAACTAATGCGAAAATTAAAAAAAATACATCAAATTATACATAAACTAATGTTCTTGTTGATGTTGTTGATGTTGTTGCCAAAGATGCTCAATGATATTACGTTGAAGCTTTGCGTGTGTATTTTTATCACGCAGTTCTTTGTCTTTTTTTCGTCGGATATCGCATCGCTCGACCCATGTCCTTAATATATTTGGTTGGGGACAAATATAACTTTCTTCGTCAAACTCGGTTAACGCATACTTTTGATCTTCTAAAATCATGTTATGCAATATAATGCAAGTATGCATAACTCTGCGTAGCTTGTTGATAGTCCAAGCACGCGCCGGTTGACTTATAATACGCCAACGTCCTTGAAGGACCCCAAAAGCTCTTTCAATATCTTTTCGAGCACCTTCTTGTTTCCGTTTATATAATACATTCTTCTCTGAACTTGCAACCGTAAATGATTTAACAAAAGATGCCCATTGTGGGTAAATGTCGTCGGCTAGATAATACCCTTTTTCGAATTTCGAAAATTTAACCCCGTTTACATTCAAACAGGAGCCACGGGGTCGATGCCATCAAGAAGGTCGTCAAATAACTGAAATTAAATTCAAAACATTTAAATCGTTTGATTTTTCACCCGCTGCTACCCCAAAAAATGCATGCCAAATCCACAAATCATATGAAGCAACAGCCTCAAGCAATATAGTTGGGTACTTTTTATCACCTCTACCAAATTGCCCATGCCATGCTTTTGGGCAATTTCTCCATTCCCAGTGCATACAATCAATGCTTCCAAGCATTCCAGGAAAACCATGAATATTATTGTGTGCGGTGTATAACTTTTGAATGTCATTGAAGTCAGGTTTTCGTAAATACTTGGGCATAAACAATTCGATAACGCACATAGTAAAAAAATCTAAACAATCGCGTGCGCAATGACTACCCATTTGTAAATACTCATCTAATGAATCAGGTGTTACGCCGTATGCCAATTGGCGTATGGCGCAAGTGCATTTCATAATAACACTAAAACCGGGTACACCCGTAGCATCGGGTCGGACTCTAAAGAAATCGAAATGCGGAGAAAGAGGATGGTGAGTTTCAATGTAATTTTCAATACCTGAGACTATGTCTAAAAATAGTTTACGGCTCATACGATACCGTAACCGAAAATAATAATCGGGATATTTTGGCCGAGGACCAAAATAGTCCGCCATCAACCGTGCTTCCGCTTCTACCCGTTCCCGATAGATATAGTTTCGGTGGCGCACCCGCTCTGCTTCTTCTTGTTGTTGTTGCTCTAACCGAGCAAGTTCAAAAATCATGTCAAGATCTTTGAAATCTTTAACATCGGAATCACCACTTTCGGAATCACTCATTATGTTTATTGTTTGTAAGATGTAGTGTTTTGAAAGGATAGTTGTATAAAATTTGATAAAATGAGGTAGTATTTATAGTGTAAAAGTGGGTATAAATTAAAAAAAAGTATTTTTTTTTTAAAATAGCAACGGCTATATTTTTGCAACGTATAGATTTTTGTCCCTTTCCTTCGTCGTAGAACTGGCGAGGGAGCCAAGTTTTTGCAAGTGGCGAGCTACCGTGGTATGGTGGCGAGCCAAGTGGCGAGGCCACGTCGGAGTGGCGAGAGGGCTTCGCCACCATACCCCTCTCTCTAACACCCATGGATGCTTTCGATATATCCGATGTAGTTTTATGAATTTTTTTTAAAACATTGATATTTTTAATGCAACTTAAACGAACCTCGTTCAGTGTAGTGTAGGATCCTTGATTAGAAACTAATATGTGGTTTTTAATGAATTCTCCATTTTAATTTACTTTTTTAACTCTATTATAATATGATATAAAAAAATTTATCCACTCCATTATATTTGATTTTAGTTGCATCTCTTATGCAACCAATATTTTTTTTATTATCCATCTTCACACATGCTAGTATTTTAAGGGGGATATATACAAACATGTGCACTAAATTGGCTACATACTTATTGAGAATTGCTGCATTCATACAAGTTTTATAAAAAAAAAACACATAATGATGTGTTATGACAATATATGATATTATCTTTTTTTTTACTTTTCAACTTTTTCTCTTATTTGCATTTACATATTAACGAGGGGGTTTGCCCGCGCTCTGCTGCGGGGCGTTTGCAACCCCCTCTCAGTAGTGTGTTTTGTGGTCAGATATAGGTGTTTATTTACTAAAATGAGTTTAAAATTCAACATTCCAAGAGTGAAAAGACTATTTTCTTTAGATGTTGCATCAGAAAGAGAAAGTAACAAAGAAATTGAAAACTATAAGATTATAATTCAAGTTAATTTTCAACAGGCTCTGTTATCTCCCGAGTCCAAGTAAGTTGCAAATGGTGAGAGCCGAATGCCAACTTTATCAGCTACAATCTCATTTGGAAAGGTTTCTATTACCTCAAAAGCAAATCTGCAACGGTTTTCTAACGAACCTCCATACTTGTCTGTTTGATCATTGACTTCGTCTTTCAAAAACTGTTCAATTAGATTGCCAAGAGCCATATGGATTTCGACCCCGTCAAATCCTGTATATATTCTATTAGAGGTTTTTCTTAAGTGAACTGAATATTAAGATAATTTGGTAAAAGTTGTTTTTTTTCACTTACCTGCTTCCATTACATTTTTTGCTGCAATTCTGAAATCATTAGCTACTAACGGAATTTCGTCACTATCTAGTCTTTGAGGGGGTACAAATTCAATCAAAACCTCACCGGTGCTTTCGACTAAAGGACTACATGGCTTCTCTGCGGAAGAGACTGGTGGTTTTCCAGCATTTGGTTCAAAACCTGCGTTTAGAATCAGATTATGAGAATATGGCACAAAACTTTAAAAGAAAATGTACCATGTACAACTTCTTAAATAGGGAAGCGTTGATTTTTTTATAGAAGATGATGAAAAAAAGATACTTTAGTTAGAGCCTCTCCCAGGATGCCATGACCCTATTATCATATTCGCGATTTTAGCTAGCTAAATAAATTAAACCAAACAGACCCTTAATATTATAAAATGGGGGATACCTTAACTTTTAGGTTTAACAGTACCATCGGAATCAGTACGGAAGAATCTCAGTTCTCAAAGATCACCACAGAATAAGTATACCAAAACCTTGAGCCTAAGAACACAAAAGACGGTTAAAAAACATGCCGTCTATAACTGCGTTAAGTAACTATGATTACATATACAATTTCAAAACTTGCGTTGAATGAAAGATCATAGGATCTCGTATAGATAAGTAGGCATAAAAAAGGGAAATGTACTAACTAACCTGTGAAACTTAAAGGTGTTGACCCCGTGACGGTGAGTTGTATCTTTTTCCAAATCTTTTGGTAAATTAATGATCTCAATTGCATCAAATGGGCATTTCTACATGAACAAAAACAAACAATATCATACTTTGTTGATATGAAAAAAAAGCAATCTTGAGAAAGCCAACATATGATTTAAATAGCACATTAACATAACACACTTTTCATGTTGTTTTTCGTTTCCTATTTGATCCTAGACGGTTTTAAAAAAATGCCATTTTGTCTTTTTAAATGAACGTGGAGTAAACAAAACGAACCACGATGAATTATACAATAACTAACTTGAAACCGATAACAATTTATCAAGAAATGAACCAAACCATACCATAGCAGTAATGACAGTAGTCCTTTTAGACTCGATATGAATCAGCCGATATCAGGACCAAGTAGGACCCTGAAAAACATTCTGCAAACAAAAACAAACAAAATATTTTAGCCATTGGAAGATCCCACTTATGAATTAAAGTTGGAAACTGCAATTAAACAAAAACACGTTGTGTTATACCTTTTCTTCCTTCATTAAGCCATGGGTCTGTTTCTGAAGCTTTGCTTTTAGAACTCTTGGCATATGTTGTCTGCTTTTTATTACTTCTGCATGTCATTAACAATCAGAAAACGTATATATACCTTATCCAGATTCTAATTGAGATAAACTATGACTACATGTGACAAAACATATAGGCGAAGTGATACGGTTCAGGTCAAATTGGGAAATTTATTTTATATACAGGTCCAAAAATGGCTAGGTCAGTTTCCGCCGCCCTGCCAACACCATTTTCTCTATTTTATTCAAGCTTAATAAATAACTGATGTGTTATATAAGGTTAAAAAAATGCTTAAAATAATAATTTTTCTATGACAATGTTTTAGAATGGACCGAATGGCGAAAACATGTAAACGCACATCAGACACCTTTGATCCATTTAACCTGCTCATCCTATTTCAATATAAGCAACTTATTTTATATTTGACCCGTTGTAAAAAAACAAATATAACCTCAATTGACTCGTTATTTGATGGTATGTGTTCTCCCAAAGGTAACACGTAGTGTATAGAGAACGGATACTAATCGGGTTGGATTGTTACGGGGTGTGACAGATTCAAACATCAGCAAACGTCACAGCAAGCATAATCCAACCTGCTTATTGAAAAGCCCTAAAATAAGCAACTGATTAAGCAGTTGCTCAGTAAAATAAGCAATCCCAAACACCAGAGACTCATTTTGATCGAGGCTAACAATATTTAAAAGGACGTTTATACAAAAACACAGAAGCAACATTTTCCTTATGGCTTATTTGGTTCCGAGGTTATGTTTCAATTATGCAAATGGAAAAAGAATACATGTAATCATAAACTGAGAGACCATATCCATACTCGTTCGTTGCTTCCATTGACGCCTGAAAAAACTATTGGCTGACAAAATGTGACTATTTAAAAGAAATAAAATCAGAATGTGGTAATTTTTTTGTTAGATATAAGTATGAGGCTCGGATAGGGGAGAAATCGAGAAAAAGAGGATACACCTGCCATTGCTGCAAACCTAATAGGTTGCCGAGCCAATATGCGGACAATCTCAGCTTTAAACGAACCTATGGAGACTCATCACAACCTCCTTTACATTGACCACTTGACATTCCCCCTTTTCTGATTTTGCGGTTTACGGTTCATATGGTTGGTTTTGGTCGCTTATTTTGAAACTTTTCAGCTTATATAGACCCGTAATGGCTGCAAGCACGACATTGTGCTGCCCCGCCAAGATAAGGGTCGATTGTACCCACCACAATCCAACAACTTGTCATACTCCCAGAATTGTAAGCACACAAACGCAACAGCGCAAGAAGCAATAACATCATCATCGCCGTATGTCAGCGTTGGCAAGAAAGTGACGACACAATATTCACAAAACCGAACCACTATGCAACTTAAATCAATCAGCAGCAGTAGCAGAAACTTATTAACGCATATTGTTCCTAGATGGCTAAATCCACATAACACTTAATGTTTTATCATCCAAACATTACACGTACCCCCCCCCCCCCCACACGTGGTTAAAGGCTTATTATCAAAAGGTAAGGTCGGGTCTGGCGGGTAGAGGAGATCCGGCTTTTTAATATAAAATAATCCAAGCGGGTAGGAGGATCCGACTTTTAATATAAAATAATCCAAGCAGGTAAGGGAGATCCGACTTTTTAATATAAAATATTCCAAACAATCCTAATGAATGTATCATATAAAACTCATTATTAAGCTTGACAACACGTCAACATACGACAGCATACTGTAACTACATCTCTACATCTCGCGCTAAAGAAACGCACTGTTCAGAAACCTAAACACGAAAAATACGCGCGCACTATCATGGCATCTGCATAGACTACAGAAACACAACATTCATAAACTTCAATTGTGGCAACAGTTAAGAGTAGCAAGCTCAGGTCAGCCACAATGGAAGTGGTATCCAAAACACGTCATGGCTGCAACCATTTGGTTGCCCCGCCAAGATATCGGTTTTGGCAAACTACACTTACCAAGATAAAAAAACGCTGACAAACATCATCATCGCTTGGACTACATTGCACGTCATACGAATCAAAACTGAATAAATTCAGAAATCATATGTAAGAAATATAGCATTTATGCAAGCAAAACAGCAAGTAATGAGACCTAATATATGCAACAATTTAATAAACACTTAGAGCACAACACTGATTGTATGCGAGGGAAGCATCTAAGCTGGTCATCGTCACACACCAATTAACAAGTGCACCCACCATAAACGGCGGCACCGAAGAGATTGGTGGCATCGATTTTTTTTGAAATGAAGATAAAAGAGAATAGTTGGAAGAGTAAAAATGATAAGAAAAGAGAGAAAATGAAAGAAAAAAAAATTTGTACTTGAAATAAAAAAAAGAAGTTAGCAACACTTGAATGTGTTGAATTTTTAGAGGAAAAGAAAAAGAAGGATTTTTAGATAAGATAGAAATCGAAGGCACAAAAAGTGACTCGAATTCACTCGTGAAAGTAAACTACGTAAACCAACAATAATAGTCGTCCAACAGAAATTAAATGCTACATCCGGGTCGTGCAATGGGTTGGACTCAACCCGCTTGAGATTGAGGTGACGTGACACATTATACGTTCGGAGTTAAAACCGGATTAAAAATTCAGAAATTTACGAAGGCGACCCAATTAGAGGTGAATGGCCACGGGGTGTACTAAAACCGGGTAATGCCAAAAGTGTCCCAGTAAACACAGCCAAGCTCAAGGCTTTCGAGGTTACAGCCGAGGCTAAGCTCTACAATTCTCATGAAATAAAATGATTCTTATCGCATCCCTTTCAACACAGAATGTGCCTTAGATCCAAGGCTCAGATTATACATAGCCTTTCACAATCGATATCACCACAATCTTAATGAAATATAACGCACAATTCTCATGAAACCCGGGTAAAAGAGACTTCGAGCCGCCATAGATGCAAAAACGTTCTCGTGTTGCCCCGCCAAGATACGACTCAATTTCAACCTGTTGGCTTGTTTTACAGCCTATGATTATAAATTTTATTAAATAGCAGCCGTGAGCCTATCACCATCGTCACGCACCCGTCACTATCGTCGCACTGTATGGATAGCGCAAACAAAGGAGCCTGTTAGCAATCGCAGGAGCATAAGCCGAAAGTATAAGCAAGTCAGAACCATAAATCGTGATTCTAAGCAGTAACAACAACAACTCAACACATCAATATCCACCATCTCAGTGGAAACTAAAAAAATCTCAAAAACAAATTTAATCACAAAGAAAGCCAAACAACCCTTTTTAGAAACACAAAAAAATATAAACCCAATAAAGATCATGAAATCAAATAGTAACAACTATATACCTTCTTTATTTGAAGCATAATAAGGCCAAAAAATAGTCACCAAAATTATCAGCAACCAAACACCCAATAATAATTCCACTATCGAAACCATCATCACCAAACAAACCCTGGCTCATCTCTTATTGTAGTAACAAACAAAAGACCACGATCAAAACAAAAGACCAGACCATATGCAATTGCAGCAAACCCCCTTACAAACCACAATTAAAACAAACACCAAGAACAAACCCTAAACCCATGATCATCTAGTTTTAGAGAAGATCTCATATGTAAAAAAAGTATTAGATCTGGGTATGATGTGGTGGTATATGCTTTGATAAAAACACGTTGTATCATCCCAACATTACACGTACCCCCGCTCCGACTTTTAATATAAAAATAATCCAACCGGGTAGAGAGCTCCGACTTTTAATATAAAATAATAGGGGGATCCGACTTTCTAATATAAAATTAATATTTCTAGCAATATTTTATTTTAAAATTCCTGTTAATTGTATATATTTATAATATACACATTATTGTGTGATTTTTTTTTAAATTTATTTAAATATAACAATCGCATATATCTTTGACTAAAACAGATACCACATGCTCGCAACATAGAATATAATATATTAATTAGTAAAAAGAAAATGGCACGAAAAGAACACAAGTCTATATATGAATTAACGATTAAAAAAAAGAAAAATTACAATGGCATGTTATTTACGTGAAAGGCATTTTGGTAATTACAATTCTAAATCTAAACAGCTCCCCAATTATTTCAACCATGGTTGTTAAGATCCCGATCCTGATCTTAGGATCTTACGATTTTACGATACTGCAAAGCAAAAACGATTTGGATCTTACGTAGGATCTTTGCATGCTCATGATCTTATAGGATCCCGATCTTGACCATAGGATCTTAGGATCTACTTCGATCCGATCTTACTTTTCTCGAACCACGAACTAAAAAACTACGAATTTATGGGTTGTGTCTCCTAGATATTAAAAAACAACACGTTAATCTTCTTAAACATTTCATAGTTATAATTTACGACAACATTCCTATGAAACATTCATATAATTTTGTGTTTATGATATATAATAATTTGTAGATTTGTATAATATTACAAAGACTATTAAGAAGATGACATTATGGTAGGATCTTACGATCTCATCACTTACGATCTCGTTCTATGTCAAAGACAAAAACGATCCTGGTAGGATTCCGATCGAGTGAAAACCTTGCTGTTCATGAAAAAATGAATAAGAGTTATGCGATCTCCGAGTTTTTTTTAAATTTATAATTTTTGGGCTTTAATTATTGAAAAATAACATTAAAACCCATGTGTAATTTCAGGTTTTTAGTACACGTGAACTAAAAAACGTTTTTCCAAGAAATTTTAGGCAATTTTAGAAATAATGAGCTTTAACCAAAGTTTAAAATTCCAAAAGAAAAAATCTAAATAAAAAGTTATTACTTGAAAATGAATGATTTGATTTTTTTAAAAATTAGCGAAATTCTCTACTTGAAGTTTTGCTTTATTATATAAAATGTTTTTCTAACTTGTGCCTTATGGCACAAGATAAGATGGCAAGGAAGTATAAAAAGGTACACATGGACTCACAGAAAGGTACAAAAAAGTACTCAGGGACCCATTTCGTGAGTGGGTACCTGAGTACTTTTTTGTACCTTTCTGTGGGACCCTGCTTTCTTATCTTGTGTCCCTAGGGCACAAGTTAGAAAAACCCTTATATAAAAGACTAAAACAAACTAAAATTACAATAACAAGCCAAAGTAACCGCGCGTTGCTGCGGGCGGGTTATTTTTTATTGGTGTGCTCAAGCATAAGAACTCGCGCGTTGCGGCGGGGCTAATTTTTTCCCGAATAATAATTTTTTTTTGTCTTTGTTTTTTTACATAAGCGTGGGGGGGGGACGCAGGATTAAATAATTATAATATATATATATTGTGGTGTTATAAATAGATAGTGGTAGAGGCGTTGCCAGCTCGATAGTGATTCACTCTCTATATTGCCGTAGAGCGTTTTATCTGATGATGCTAGTTAGAAAATCACTATATTTCATAACTTTTTATTCACAGTAGGAAGTTAATATAGTGAATGCAAAATTGATTGACACACAAAGTCATAAAACCCGCCAACAAAAATAAAAATAAGAAATGTGCGTTACTGAAAGATGTTGATGAGAGTATTTTTTTATCTATTGTCTATGCGGAGTAATTATTTTTTCAGTAATCAATTATATATATCTCATAGTATCTCATAATATTTAGATAGTAGCTTAACATATCTTTTTCTTATATCGCAAAGAAGAAGAAAGGTCTACAATATCTGCTGGCGTACACGTAACTGGGGTGACAAGTAGGTGGAACTACAATAACTACCTTCGATGCAACTAAATAGAATATTAATATCTCACGTAACCGTCTTGATTGGGTAATTTTGATGATAATCACCTTTTCGGTACGCCGCGAAGACATCGACTAGTTCTTTTGAGTATTACTCTATATGTTGCTAGCGATGGCGATTGCGACTTTACCTAATACGGGTCCTCATGTTTAATAGATTGTTTTTTTTATATGGGCATATTGTTGAGCCTCATGTCGCGGATATTTTTTGATCTGAATAAATAAGTGCTTTTGTAATTTTGTTTTCCTATTTTGTGCCAAGCAAATTTTTTAAGTTGTCTAGTTAAAGAAAAAGAAAAAAAAAGTCAAATGGGCTGGCCCAAAGTGAGAGCCCAATGGGCCTAGCACATGTAGCACCATGTAAAATGACGACCGATTTTACTTTTCTTGAATGATATATATAGATATATATATATATATATATATATATATATATATATATTATAAATATATATATAAAATACTATATATATATTGAAACAAAGAGATCGAATATTAACTAGAACAGCAGAGATTGAGTACTTTTTGAGTTTGAATATGTTTTATATGATTTTAACTCGTCTTGACAAAAATCATATAGTTCCTTTATAGCTAGTTCTATATCTACTTATTTTGTTAAGGGTTAATAGACAAAGATGTTACTAAAGTTTGCGTAAATGTTCGATTAAGTTACTAAAGTTTAAAACGTTACAGATATGTTACTCAAGTATACGGGTTTATTTTATGGGTTACCGAACGTTTAAGAAAGCTACACTCCCGTTACTCCCAAGAGGGGCTACCGGTTGATAGCCCTTTTGACTTTCTACGTTGGATGTTTGTGGGTCCCACCCCTTTTTAAATTGTACCATTTAGATATTTTTATTTAAATTGTAGCATTATCTTTATTATCTTCATCTTTTACTAAAAGCAAAAAAACACATAGTTTGATTCACACAAAAACCCCAACTGAAAATCGTGACAACCTTAATCATCTTGACCAGATTTCTTCGACCGAGGTTTGATTAGACTTAGTCCACAGCACTAATCCAAAGTCACTTCCAACATCCGAAACAGCTTCAATTCAGTTCAAAGCTTCGATCAAGAAGAAATATTTCTTCATTCACCTAAACAACCAAAACAAAAAAGACATCACCCCATCAAACCCTTCGCTGGAAAAACTCTAACGACATTATCATCACTCTAAACCAATGCATAAAAATCAAAACTTTTATCAAACAACAAAAAACCCGATACCCGAACAGCGGAAACTTAAGGGATCGTAACTAACAAATAACTAAACTTAACATCAATTGCAAAAATACCCATAATTTATAAACCATTAAAACTTACTGAATGAAGCTAATTTCTTGAATTTGAACTAAAAAACATGAAATTGAGGTCTAAAAATTAGGGAAATTAAAAGAAGGGTTTTGCAATTGAGATGATTCAAGGGTTTTAAGTGTAATAGATCCTCTATTCCTATAAACCCGGTAATGGCGAACCCGTAAAGCGACAACGTTTAAACCCGCGCCAAAACAGATCTGATTGTGAGAGGAGGTCGATTAGTAGAAACGACATTTAGATGACCATACAAGATCTCGTGATTCATGAATATTTGTTATGACAACAAAAGAAATGGAAAGCTTGGCTGTATATATGTAAACTATACGTAAAACCACACGTAAACTTCGTCAATGTCGTTATCAAACAATTGCGCAAAGTATAGGGATCAGTGGCGGAGCCAGAAATCTCATTTAAAAGGGGCAACTTACGACCGGGAATAAGAGTGATTTTAGATAGTAAAATTTCAAAATGGATCGGGTCAGTTTTGTGAAACAAAAGCCACATTTTTTGGGCGTCGGTTTTGTGAAACAAAAGCCACATATTTTCGGCAAGTAATACTAACTAGGTGTTCTTTGTATTTCTAAATAAAATCCAATGAAAGAAATATTGATAACAAAGTTTAAAGACACGGTCTGAATAAGTTAATTCGAATCAAATTTAAAAAACATAAAAATAAAGACGACTTGAGAGTTGATGACGTATACTAGGTGTACCAAGCCTCTAGGCTTGGGCCACATTATCACTCGGCCTTTTGGGCTAAACTTGACAATAACGGGCCATAGTAAAACCCAATCTCGCGTGGGCCTCGGCCCCGAACCTAGCGATCCGTCCGCGGACCCAGTTATAGACAATCCGTCCGCGGATCCACCTATAGGACGATCCGTCCGCCGAAAAACATCTACGTCTGTTCAACACGATTGTTGCGGATCCTTGCCCGACAAGGGACCCACTCCGGCCACTACTAAAGTAACCGAAATACTAGGAAACCCTAGTACTAGACACCTATAAATAGGAATCACAATACATCCCAAAATGTACACATTCTTTATTCTCTCTGACATATACTCTGACAACATGAATACTTACTCTCACATCGGAGTCTAATCGTGGGGTCCGTCCCCACGGTAAGGCTAACGGTTTATTTTCAATTGTGCAGAAAATCATAATCATTTCTCTTGCTCTAGTACAAAATCAAGCTCTCAAGTCGTTTGGAGTCCCGGCCCGACAAATGACTTCAACACCTTGCCAAACCCGACGAACTTTGTACTAACAAGAGTGGTTTTAATAATAACAGACACAAAGAAAAAAACATAATTCATAATTCATAATAGCCAACATAATTCGCGGTAGCCATTGAATTGTTTTATCCCATTATATTTTACTTTGTATGACATATTTTGAACCTTTTATTTAAGTTATTGAACCTTTCATTTAATCTATTAAACCCATTATATAAAAAAAGACCTTCGTCTCTTTCATCCATATACTCCCTCTGTCCCATATTAAATGTTCATTTTGACTTTTTGAAGTCTTTCTTTTCAAATTTTGACCTTAAATATTTTTGTTTGTGTTATGTAATACTTGATACAAAATATATGAATTGATTGAGTTTTAAATGTATTTTTCATTGGTATAATCAAGTATCACATAACACAAACAAATATATTTAAGGTCAAAGTTGAAAAAAAAACTGCAAAAATCAATAGTGAACATTTAATATGAGACGGAGGGAGTATATCTTATCCATGCAAAATACTACATATTCACCGGAAACACCATATATATTTCTTACCCTTCCACTTCATAACCAAAAACAACAAATACGAGAACATTAACACTGTGTTCTCGAGTTTAATTTTGAAGGGAAAAGAAAGGAAAAGAAAGAAAACTTAAGTAAATTTGTGTTCTTGAGTTTTTTTAAGGAAGGAAAAGAAAGGAAAAGAAGGAAAATGAAAGGAAATTTTGGGTTAAAACTTTCCTCCCAAAAATGGGAGGAAATGGAAGGAAAGTAACCTTTTACATGTCAAAAGACATAATTGTCCTTGCTTTTTTAACTTGAAATCTCTCAAACATGGGTATAATTGTAATTGAGCCTTAACGACTTAATCAGGGGCCTCCCCCCCCCCCCCCCCCCCCCCTCTCGCCCCTCCGCAGTACTTGGCTCCAGCCCCTTAGGGCATGAATGTTGCAGACAAAGGTCCTCCACAGTTGAACGGATATATGTGTGAGAAAGAATTTTTTTCATCAAACGAATTTACATACATACCGTGAAATTGACAACGCATTAAAACCATATCGTAATTTGAAACTTCTTGTTACTTGTTTGCGTTTCACTTAGAGGTGCACAAAAAAACCGGTTTTTCAAACCGGCACCGGTTTGAAACCGAAAAACCGGACCGGTCAAACACCCGGTTTATGACTCAAACCGGTTATTTTTTCAAGCTTCCACCCGGGTTTTTCGAACCGGTTTGGAAAACCGGTTTTCCAAAAACAGTTTCCAACCGTACCCTTTTATTTTTATCGAGATTTTACTTTCTATTGTGGGAGTCCCGTGAATGAGCGGTTTCGATAGAGTGCGAGTCAACGAGCTGAACTTCGCAAGAAATATATTTTTCGGCAAAACAGAATTCATTTTGCGGCAACATAAATTTATCATGCGGCAAAACAAACTTTCTGTGTCAGAATTTGGCTGAAATTCGTATGGTCCTCGGAAACGACACCAACTGGTCAAGTGAGTGATTCACTTTTTGGCCTTTCGAGGTCGTTTCGGGCATCAAAAGAGCGTTTTTCTGTTTTTATACAATACGATTTTGGGTAAAATGATGTATAAAGATAATTTCTTCCCATGTCGTCATACTCTTTTTGACGAATTTTGTACCAATGCTTATCTCTATCTTGTACCCATAGGCTGCTTATCTTATCTTTAAACTAATTTTTCTTTTGGATCTTGTCCACCCACCCACATGCTTATCTTTATAGCATTTTTTTTGATCTTGTCCACCCACTACCCACATGCTTATCTCCACATGCATGTTATCTCCACAGATTTTCTTTTGGATTCTTGTTACACCCTGCCCACATACTTAACTTTCACATTCTTTGTGCTATTATTCATTATAATAATAGTTTGTATCAATGTTTATTACACAACCCAAAACTCACAATCCTAAGAAAAAAAAAACTGATCCAAAAAAGCAAAATCAAATTTCCTTCAATGGCAATTGAACCGCATCCTTCTACACTGCCACCTCGGTAGTTGGTTCACAAGTTCCCACCGATAATTCTTGAAATCATAGCAACCAATCGAAACCCCAATATTTGGAAAGACATCAACCTTTGCATAATGACCGACAACTCACAAAAAGCTCAATGCAAGCATGCTATTCATTTCTTATCACGGTCGTTTCCAACACGACGTTTGAAGAATGCATGATAAGTCATTCCGCATTAGTGAAGCAAAGAGGGCACAGCAAGAACCAGAATCCGGAAGCGGGGCAAAAACGTCTCTGGCTCGAGATGGGAATGTTTCAGGTACGATCCAGATTATCTTCGTGAACAATTCGCGGGTTTGGTGATTCAACGAGCGTTACGCGTTCCAATGACCTACTTTGACCACGAGACAAACAACGAGGGTGTCTAAACACTATCACCAAGATACACTCATGTAAGTCGCTCTACTCTCAAACGTGATGCAATGAAACTATGGTTGGTGGCTAAACAAGAAATAATTGCTAGTTTTGGTAACATAAATGCTTGTGTCAACCTAACAATGGATGTATGGTCCGCTCCTCATGGGGTGCCCGGTTCTTACATGTGGGTCTGCACATTGGATTGAAACCCGGTACTTGGCAAATGATGAAGCGTCATTTCCATTCGAAGAGTTTTCCGTCTCCACACACGGGAGGGTTGTTGTTGAGGTTTTTGGACCTTGTTTTAAAAGGTTGACAAAAAGTCCCTTACCAATTGAACGTTGAAGATAAAGTTATGGCAATTACATTGACAATGCTACAACAACACATCCGCCATATAAACTAAAATTAAAATACGATCCCCCATGGGGGGTATTTTTATCATAGTCGTGTGTTGTCCACCATCATTAACTTGTTGTGCCAATGCTGGTTTAGAGGTCCCCGTGTCGATTGATGCAATAATAGAGTCTTTTAAGACAAAGTTAAAAGATATTTTAAATCAATGCAATAACCCTACACGCTATGTAAAATCTGTAAAGAGCAGAGAAACCTTTGTTTTCGACCAAATTGGACGTTTCCTACACGATGGAAACACCACTTATCATATGTTCCTAAGTGGATTGAAACAACAAACTACTTCGGCGTATTTATCATGACGTTTTGGCCAATAAGAATAGGTTATCATTTTTTTCGGCTGAAAGTTTTGGGGAGTTTTGTTATTAATTCAATCTTTAACCTAATTACCTGAAGTGTTTAACAATGCCATGAAATTTTAGATCGGGGTGTTTTTACTACCCAACATCTGCCACTGGTACTAGTCAACAAATTTTTTCTTCATGAAGTACGGCTTTAATCGAATATTAACATGAGGGGGGTATATTGTCAATATGAATAAAACCATGAAAAAAAAAAACCTTAGGAAGTAATTTTCAACACATGCCTCGCTAATTACTTGTGCAATCCGCTCTAAAATCATGTTTCATGTAAACGTGGTAGACTATCTTATCGAGTCGAATAAGTAGGGATTTTGAGGAGTTTTTGACTATACTTTTGCGCATCAATAGTCCAAAAGTTATTTTAATAATCTTATATAAGGTTTTGTATAATCTTTATATCAAAATATGGAACCCCAACTCAATCAGCTCAAACAAGTGGTGGGTTACTTTCATCGAAGTTAGTGGCGGAAATAAGTAAAGCCGTTTGCTAAGCGGTTTGAAAGCACATACAAAAAAGAAGGCAATGACTACTGATCCTACAATGTCCAAGCGAATATGAGCTAATGTCAATTCGGATTTTCACACATCTTCATCCCCAAAGACTTTGTGCAAGTTTTGATGTCTTAGGTTTTTTAGGAAAGAAAAGTGAAACAATGTTTTTCCCTATCTATCCTCCATGGCCATGGATAGAAAAAGTGTACAAGCTTCTATCGGTAGCTTCTGAATCCGCATTTATCAACAAGTGGGAGGTGATGTCACTCCGAAAGAAACAAAGACTACTCCAGGCTCTTTTAGAGATGTGCATGTGTTTGAAGGATCACTTAAACGCTAAGAGCGTAAAACAAGACGAAAAGCCCTCTTGAAACACCCTTGGACGTTGAAGAAAGAGTCTGTTGATGACGAAGTGGAACAAAAATGAAGCCATTCCACTAATTGATGACAGAAAATGCACTAGAGTGCTAGCAGCGAAGGCACATGTCAGGGGACCATGAAATGATTATTGGTAGAAGCAGCGAAGAAGCCGAAGATGATACAAATTTTTCGATTAGCATGTTGTAATTTGTAATTTTCCTTGCATTAGTTAGTTGAATTGTTTAATTTTAAATTTCATTGCATTGTGTTGTATTTTCTTTCCAATGTATTTCGTTTCTGATGTATTTGGGTTTTTCTATTAAATAAAAGTTGAAGTTTATTCCGTTTATAATGTACAAAACAACGAAAAAAGAAAAAAAAATTCCAAACCGGTTCCAAACTGGTTTGGGTGGTTAACCGGTTCCAAACTGGTTCCAAACCGGTGGGACCGGTTCGACTCAAACCGCACCACAAACCAGTTTCAAACCGGCTCTGGTTTTTTCCAAACTGGTTTTGACTGGTTTGTTGACCGAAACAGGTTCCTGTTTGACTGAAACCGAACCGAACTGGTTAACCGGTTTGCGCATGTCTAGTTTCACTAATACTTTTGTCAAATGGTTTATCTTTCAGCTCAAGGGAAAGCCATATGTTTACATATTTTTTTTTTCTTCATAATGAATGTATGCATGTGACAACGCACCAGATCCACCAAACATTGCTCCTAATCTCGATCCGTATTTCAATCCAAATACCAAATTTATAAATGTTTGTCACTATAAAATTTTGTTGCTATGTGCGGGTACTCGTCTATGTTCCATAAAAGAGTGACATATATGTATATATTTTTTGCTATTTACCCTTGTAAGTTACAATTGAAGTATAATAATATAAATGAATTCAAAAAATGTGTTGGTACTACATTGGATACTCACAAAGCAACATAAAACATGTTTTTTATGCATTAATCTTATATTTTGCTTTATGTTAGTTAAGAGGGGTCCGTGAGTAGTGTGAGGTTAGTTTGGACAACAATGGGGGATTTGAAAGGGCTAATTTGTTTGGTCATTTGGGCAAATTGTGCAAATTGTAAATTGGACATACAAAAGGGAAAACAACGACATTCATAGAAAGGGAAACCTCATCCTAAGAGATTGATAAGACATGTAAGTGGCAAAATTTGAGTGGTATTTGTAGTCTCTAGTGCACCAAGTCGGGTGTAATGGGTTGGCACGTTCATATATTTTTATATTTTATATCATTTCTATTACTTTCTCCATCTTATTTTTATTGTTTACTTTTTTTTTAAATATTTAATTTAATTGTCTATTACTAAAATTAGATAGGGAAGTTTGATCAAATTTATTATATTACCTTTGTTTGAAATTATTATTACAAATTTTAAAGAAGACTTTAATTAATTATCTGAGGATAAAACTGTTATTCTGTCAAAAAGTAAGAAAGGAAAAGCAATATTAAATACACTTTTCTTAAATTGTGTGTTTTTTGTCAGGGGACAATAATTTTGGAACGGAAGGATTATTTATTTTTAAATGATTAAAAAAGGTGAGTATAACAACAGTTTGTTAGAAAATAGTAGGCCCAAGCCCGGCTTGTGAGCAAAAGGTCCATTAAGGTTTTATATAAAAAAATCTTTGTTTTATCTATGTTTATTAATTCGCTTGAAGATTTGTCTCCGCATGTTGGCGGATTTCTTCAACAACTAATTATGTTCGTGTGCGACGCTTTGATTTTGTTGTTGTTTGAAGATCAGTCTGAGCTTTCATCAACAAGTTATGTTTTTATTCCGTTAATGTTTTGTTTTTTTCTTTTCTAGTTTACTACTCCAATCCGAGCTTTCGCGATTTTGCCGCTCGGACAGCCGGGGGGAGGGGGGGGGGGGTATTAGTGGATAAATAGGCCCAAGCCTGGTTTGTGGGCTTCGAGTCCACTAGGGTTTACTCTACTTTGTAATCTATAAATAGCGGTCATAATAAATGATAACCTACGGGGTTTTGATTGTCTAACACAGTTAAGAAATTTGAATATGCTTAAACTATTGATGTAAAATTTTGAATAAAATAACTAAGATATCTGAAACAACCAACTGGGCTAGCTTAGTTAGCCACCAAGAGTATCCTTTGGTATGTGAGTTCTTCCACCAACTTAAAGTTGTGGGTTCAAGCCTCGCTGGAGGCATGCGTGAAATATATTGTGAGATATGTGGTATAGCTTGTGGAAAAAAATTGCCGTTATAAAAAAAATAACTAAGATGTTTGAAGCATTTGGTCATGTTAGAAGTTACTATTAGAGAATAGGTTAGTAGGTTCGAGTCTTTTTGTGAGCTTATGGTCCGTTAAGGTATCATCTCTTGTAATCTTTATAAATTTATGGATTTTACATAATAAATCACAACCTACGAGTTTCAATATTCAACATTGTATCATAGCCAAATCTCGACCCTTTCACCTAGCTGTTGCGCTTCCTCTCCGTGCCCTGTCCACAAATGTATGTCTCCAGCTCTATGTTTCTTCCTCGTAAAGAAAAAAAATCCTCTTCTAATTTTCTTTATTAGTTCTTTTTCCTAACAAAGTTATTGCTATCAAAAGCACTTCTAGTTTCCAAAATATCATTGTTGGCTTTCTAACTAGTTGTGATTTTCTCGGTTGTATTCATCAATCTTTTTCCTTTATACCTTCTTGTTCTTGATTCACAAATCTTGTCAAAAGAAACAAACAATGAAAGAAAGAAAAAAGTTTGTTTATTTGGTGATGTCTAACATACAATTTTGTTTATTTAAAACCATCCAAGGTGATGTCTAACATAAATATGTCGTCATAACATAAAGGGTTGTTCATAAACAATCCATTGTGCTGTTTAACATAAAAGTTTAGTTATTTAAAAATAAAACATAAACCAGTGTTATCTGGTTGCCAATTATTTGGATTGCTTTCAATATCCGTCATTTGAAGACTTCGAAGACATACATCCACTAGTTATCGGGCGCATCTTCATCTGGAAAATAGTTGTAGTTTTATTATTCAAAGTTTTTTTACTTCAGTCCGAGCTTTTGTGATTTCGCCGCTCGGACTGTGAGAGGGTATTAGAGGATAGGTTAGTAGGCCCGGGCCCGTTTGTATGCTTAAGGTCCGTTAGGGTTTTATAATCCTTATAAATTGTGGGTTAATAATACAGCACAACCTACGGGTTTCAATATTCAACAGTTACGTATATATAGTTTAACCCATTTTCATAATTCGTGTTAAAAAATAAATCAGATCGACTTACTTACATTTGAATCTTTATTAAATTTCTAGTATTACCGTCACTTCCTTTTGTGATTTTCTTTCTATGATCGATATGACATATCTGTGGTCTGAAAAAGCATCGAAGTTGCCACCTTTTACTATTGTATGCATCCAAGTATTAATTTTTCTGAAGAATACAATTCTTAATCTTCCTATTGTAGCACTCTGACATAAATAATTTGACGTGACACTATATTAATCAACTTTTTCCCGTTATTCTTTTTTGCCCATGTGATATTTAGCCCCTTTATATATGTAACAATTTTCACCCTTTAACCCTTTATTTAATAACAATTTAGACACTTTATTATTTAGCCCTTACACTTTATTTATTAACAATTTTCACCCTTTAACCCTTTTGTTTGTACCAACATCTTATGCTTCAATTGCAACCTGGAGTAGATTATATGAAAGTAAAACGGAAAATAGAAAGAAAAAGATATCATATATCATGATTGCATAACCTCAAAATTCCCAGAAATGTTTTACTAAAATCAGATCATAGCAAATTTTCTTTTACAAATCAACTACTAGCCGAAGGTTATAACTACTATATCATAACCACACTTTCAACTACAATTGACAAAGTAACTAATTGGCTACCCCGGTGAAAGTTGTTAACTCCAGGTAGTGTGCCATGGTGCTAACCCAAGTGTAATCTTTGGTCCATTCACATGCCAAATTCCTTGCAAGCTGATTCATTGCACCTGTTGATACAATAGAGAAATTAACACCCCTTTGCCTTCATAAATTGTAGTTTCATAAAAAATGAAAAGAGAATACCTTTAGTGGCTCCGTATGTAGACCCAGAGGAAATGTGAACAAGACCCGAGACAGAAGAAATAAAAACAAGAGTAAACTGCAAAAATCATCCATGTGGTTTGTAGTTTGTGGCACTAATCATCCCTAGCCGATACTATTGGCACTAATCATCCCTAAGTGGCAAATGTTCGGCAAAAATCATCCTTATTGGGGATGATTTTTGCAAAAAGTTTAACAAAAAGTTTTGCAAAAATCATCCCTCTAGGGATGATTTTTGCTGAACGTTTCACCACTCAGGGATGATTAGTGCCAATAGTATCGGCTAGGGATGATTAGTGCCACAAACTACAAACCACGGGGATGATTTTTGCAGTTTACTCTAAAAACAATGTTACTAACTCCAAATGATATAGTATATTACTGTAAATGCAGATACATGCGTTATTGTGTATATGACAGAGAAAAGCATTTAGGATTGCACTGAACTTCAAATTAAGAAAAAAAATAACTGACGTAAGCCACTTGGCCCTTTCAGAAAGTGCATTTTAACTAGCACAAACATCTAACTACATGTATTTTGCATCACAGCATTCCCAAGTATATGGGATAACAAACAAAACCCAATAACTTAATCAATAACCATTGAGCAAACCAGGGTAAAGTTTGTAACTAGTTTTAAATGTTCCAACCAATAGGCTCGAAATTGGAGCATCTTGCAGGTGATTGCTTTTGATTCTGTAATATCACAACTTATTCCACACCAAATATGTAATTAGTCTTTTATCTTACTAAAACTTGTTTTCAAAGCTGATTAATTGAAACTCTTAGGTGGTGTTTGTGTTTTCAGAAATGCCTCTTAACAGCATCTTAATCTGACTCATTCAGACGTGGTTAGACATTTGGGTCATTAAGACTGTTTTTTTTTCATGTCATTCAGAGGCGTCAGTAAGAGACACACACTATTAAGAGCGTTTGTTTTTTTCTGGCCATTAAGAGGCAGTAAGAGGCATAAACCTCTTACTGAACTAGATCTGAATGGGTGTCTTAACACCTCTAAATATCTTTTTTTTTTCTTTTTCTACTTTGCTGTTATTTTTTTAATGTTTTCTTTTCATTTCTTTATTTTTTTTTTCACTTTTTATCTTTGTATTAAAAGATATTAAAATAGAATGATTGTATAGAGTTTGTTATATAAAGAATGTAAAATGATATTGTGTCAATTGATTATTTTGTTCAAATTGAAGAGAACGGTTTCGGACTCATACATCTTAATTCTAACGCGACTCATTTAGTTAATCGTTTTAAAAGTTCAATTTAAACTCTAACACGTTTATTTTTGTCGAATAAACATGAGATTGCATGTTTTTTTAAATACTTTTAACTTTAAATTGATTATATTATAAAATTTGTTTTTTTTATTTAATAAAATTTAATTTTTGTGCGAATGCATTCGTTTTATATTTAATTTTTAAAAACTATTGTTTAACACATCTATACATTTTTACCAAAACAAACAGTTTTTATTTCATTCAGATTCAGACTTCTCAACCATTAAGATGGGAATCACATTCAGACTTTTCTATCGAATATTTCAGATGTGCGAATCAGATTCAGATTCAGAGCCTCTTAATAAACAAACAGCACCTTCTAATAAGTGAACGATATAACTACTATTTAAAAAAGCCATGTTCTGTTAACCAAGAGCGCTTTTGGTTAAACTTCTATTTTGGGTTCTATAATTCTCTATAATAGCTAGAACAAACTCTACGACAAACTATATGACAACTGAAAGTGCTGCATGCAGAAAA
>BQNB010039698.1:0-17276 GCA_026074375.1 Tanacetum coccineum | reverse complement strand
AAAAACAGAAAGAGAGCTTGTGAGAATCAACATTGATGATGGAAATGCTTTTTGGAATGCCATTGAGGTTAAAACTAGTACCTTAAAAGTTAATACTGCTAGGCATTTCTGAGTACTGTTGGGAACTACTTAATACTGTTAGTCTAAACTTAGTACTGCTAGCCATTATTTAGTACTGCTAGACTAAAATTAGTACTGCTAGGCTATCGTTAGTACTGTTTGGGGCATAACAAATTTTTGGCAATTAAATATAGCCGTTGAGATTTTTCTGTTAAATATCTCGCTTATAGGGGTTTATAATTTCGATAATTCTTGATCTTTATTTCACTTATAAGCTTTCTTCAAGATAAAGAATCCATTTTATTCAGTCGGTCAAATCAAAACCCTTAAGCGCTCTTTATAAAATCTCAATTAACTTTGCCAAACTCTCCTACTCTCATTAACGAACATAAACCCAGAACCCTTATCATAACTCAATCACTAATGGTGAATTTGGAATTCTGCGACAAACACAACATGGTTGCTTATCTAAAGAAACCAACTTGGAGTGAAGGATTCCAAGAGATAGTAGATTTTCTCAATGGAAATCATATAAGGTTTGCTCTTACTAAGAATCCTACTATCTATGTTTCTCTAATCGAAAAGTTTTGGCAGACTGCTACTGTCAAAACAATTGATAATGGAGAACAAGAAATAACTACCATAGTTGATGGCAAAGAATTCACTATTACTAAAGCATCTATTAGGAGACATCTCCAATTAACAGATGTAGAAGGTATTAGTGCTTTGCCAACTACTGAATTTTTTTATCAATTCTCACTGATGAGGTATGTTTTAACTGATGATAAACCGACTTCTCAAAAAGGTAAATTTTCCTCTTAGTGGAGATTCTTGATCCATACCATCCTACACTATCTTAGTCCTAAGAAAACTTCGTGGGAACAATTTAGTAGCAATATAGCAACTGCTATTATTTGCTTGGCCACAAATAGAACTTTTAACTTTTCTACATTGATTTTTGATAGTATGGTGAAAAACTTAGATAGTAAATATAAGTTTTTAATGTATCCAAGATTTATTCAAATATTTATGGACAAGCACAAAAGATTCCTTAATCCCTATAACAGAAAATATATTGCAACTACTTTAACTCTAAAACTTTTTAGCAATATGAAAAGAGGTTTTTCTAGGGAACACACTCCTTTGTTTCCAAGTATGCTTGCAATTTAAGTAGAAGAGGGTGAAGGTTCAGGACATCCCTCTGAACCCTAACCATCACCTTCTACTGCTCAACCTATTCATGAAGAACAAATCCCTAATGTTGTCTCATCATCACACCAAAAGACTCAAACACCTAGGCAAGCCTTAAACCAGGTTACTGAGTTACCTCAGACTAGTGAGCCTATACCCAATGTAGCAGATGAGGCTGTCTATGAGGAGTGGGATGACATAGTTGAAAGGGCTACCACTACTGCTGCTAGCTTAGATGCAACACAGGCTAGTGGTAACATAACTAAGACCCAATCCACGGCAATACCTAATGTGTCTTTTCCTTAGGGAATTGGTGCAGGTGGTAGTCTCAAGTGCCAAGAAGCCACAAGGGGTTCCATTGCTCAGACTAGGTATAAGAGGGTACCTACACAGCCCCATGATTTACCTCTCCCAAGAGTTAACACACTTAGAAGTGATAAGGGCAGTATGCAACTTTAAGAATTGATGGCTCTATGTACAAAATTGTCAGATAGGGTTCTAGCTTTTGAGACAGACTTAAGGCAGACAAAGAAAGTATATGGTGCTGCTTATACCAAGCTTATCCTGAAGGTGAAGAAATTAGAGAAAACTGTCAAGTCCAACCAAGCTAGAAGAAGAGCAAAGATTGTAGTTTCAAATGAGGAAGAGGATTTAGAGGATTCTTCCAAACATGGGAGGATGATAGAAGAAATTGATCAAGATGCAAGAGTTACTTTGGTTACTCCTACACATAGTCAAGAAGATCAACCTGAAGATCAGTTGAGAGTCTTTAGTGCAGCTAAGGTACTTGCAGATGCAGCTAAAAATGTTTACATTTATACTAGAAGAAGAATGGCAATTAGTACTGGCAGTGGTGGAGTTAGTACCGCTAGTAGATTGTTTAGTACTTTTGAAGAATCAGTTAGTACTGCTGGTGCATCAATGTCAGTTAGTACTGTTGGTATCGTTCAAGAAGTTAACAAAGATAAAGGTAAAGGTATAATGACAGAATCTGAGCCTAAATAAACCAAGACAAAGTTGCAGCAAAGACAAGAAAGAGATGGTTATGAAGCAGCTGTGAGACTGCAAGAACAGCTTGATAAAGAAGAGAGAGAGTACTAATGACTTAGACTGTTTTCTCTAATCTTTAGCAGTGTTAAGTTAGTACTGGCAGTACTAACTTTCTTCTAGCAGTACTATCTTCAACTTTGGTAGTACTAACTAAGCTTGGCAGTATAAACTCTTCTCTTGGCAGTACTAAGTGTGATAGGTTTAAATCCCAACAATCCTCCTCTAAACTTGTGATTGTAATCCGAATCTACAAGTTTCTCTGCATTAAACCATCTGTGCTGAGAGGATGCTTCCAAACACTTTATTGTCTTGGTCTGTTTGCTTGTATGAAGATTTTCCTTAAAAGCTCATTTGCCATCTCTGAATGTTGTTCTACTAACAGCTTGTTAGCCAACATGAACATCTGAACTCCTTTTGTTAATGGATAATCTTTCTCTACCAGCATGAAAATATCATGTCCTCTTGCTGAAGATACATGGTGAACACCACATGTATCATAAAGCCTCCATACCAAAGGATCATGCATATACCTTTGAAGCTTCCATAGAGTATCATCACTATCTGGTTCAAACAATCTCTTCAGTTTAACCCACAATTCATTCTCTTTATCATCTATTAGCTCTGTTGTACTGAACCTCTCCCTAACCAAATCCCAAAGCTTAACCAGATCATCTCTATTAAATTTCTTCAACATCTCAACAAAAATCTGATAAGCTTCTGTATGGTTTCCAACTCTGATAATTCTCCAATACCTTCTTGTGTCTTCAGAGTAAACCTCTCAGTCTATGATTGGGTATTTGACATGTAAGGCTTTAACATACACTTCTTCCACTGGAACTACCATCATCATCTATTGTAAATCCTCTTGGCAATTTTGTTTCCTCTTCTTATGGTTGTTCTTGAACTGACCCTGAAGCTTCATTAGTCTTTTGCTTTTTAGAACCTTCATGATCTAATTCTACTTTTGCATCCCTCTTTGAACTTCCAGTTGTTAACTCATGAACTGTTTTGTCACCTTCACTCTCTATTGGATGAAAAGTTTGCACCCTTTTCATTGTTGTTTCAAACAAAACCTTGAGCTCATCAAAGGAAAGTCTCTTCCATTGCTACAGAGTGTGACTTCCCATATGCTTGATATAGTTAGACATATAAGTTCTCTGTTGAGCCTGTGTGAGTGGATTGTTCCTCCTTTCTTCAGCTCTTTGTTGGGCAAAATATCTCTTTCTCTAGTTGATAAGTTCTGCAAGCAGTCTTGCTTTTTCAGCTTAAGAGTATTTTTCTCTTTCTTCTGCTTATATCCTTTGTGCTAGCTCTTCATCAGCTTTAATTGTAGCTTGTATATTTTCCCATTCTCCAATATTAAAATATTTAGCTTTTTTATGCATTCTGGTAATCCTCTGTCTCTCTTCTTCATCAAGTTGTTCTTACAGTCTCACAGCTGCTTCATAACCAGCTATTTCTTATCTTTGCTGCAACTTTGTCTTGGTTTGTTCAGGCTCAGATTCTGTCATTATATCTTTACCTTTATCTTTGTTAACTTCTTGAACCATACTAGCAGTACTAACTGACATTGATGCACTAACAGTACTAACTGATTCTTTAGCAGTACTAAACAATCTACTAGTGGTACTAACTCCACCACTGCCAGTACTAACTGCCCTTCTTCTTCTAGTATAAATGTAAACATTTTTAGCTGCATTTGCAAGTACCTTAGCTGTACTAAAGACTCCCAAATGATCTTCAGGTTGATCTTCTTGACTATGTGTAGGAGTAACCAAAGTAACTCCTGTATCTTGATCAATTTATTCTATCATCCTCCCATGTTTGGAAGAATCATCTAAATCATCTTCGTCATCTGAAACTACAATCTTTGCTCTTCTTCTAGCTTGGTTGGACTTGACATTTTTCTCCAATTTCTTCACCTTCAGGATAAGCTTGGTATAAGCAGCACCATATATTTTCTTTGTCTGCCTTAAGTCTGTCTCCAAAGCTAGAACCCTATCTGACAATTCCGAAACATAGAGCTCTCCCAATGAGAGTCTAGTAAACGTGTGCGTGCGTGTATACAGTAGTTAGTTAGTTAATAGTTATTTAGCTAATAGTTAGTTAGTGTTTAGCCTCAAGAATCATTTGGGGCTGTGATTAATAAAAGAAAACCATGTGATAACATTGATTCGTTCTTTATTAATTCTGTTGTGCAAATATTCAATCTGTGTTATCATTATCCTAGATGAGAACTAATCATTCTTGAGTTTTAAACGATCTAAGGAGTTCTATCAGACTCCATATTCGGTTAGTTCGGTTAATTTTTTTTGGGTCAATCCGAAAACCAAACCGAACTAGAATTCAACCGAACCGAAAACCAAATCCAAATTCGGATCGGTTCTCGGGTTGACCCGAATAACCCGAATTTCACTTTTTTTTTTTAATAATTACATAGATTTTTAGTAAACAAAAAAATTATTATTAACATAAAAAATGTTTTTTATATTATGATAACATTTTAATGGTATTTATATAAATATAAATATATATATGAATTTGGTTTTCGGTTCAGTTTTTGGTTCGGAGTGCCAAACCCATATCCAACCCGAGAACCGAATTAGTAGTTCGGTTCTGTTCGGTTTTGGCGAATTTGATTCGGTTATTAGTTCGGTTCGGTTATTTTTGGTTCGGTTCGGTTTTGATTTTCGGTTTTTTCTGTTTTTCTGCTCACCCCTACATCAAGTTTTACCTGAGTTTGGTTTTTTCTTACTAAGTAATTTTGCAGCATAGGATTAAGATAGAGGCAATAAAGGTTTATCTATATTAACAATGTAACACCCCCAAAATAGGTCGTAGCGGAATATGGGTCTGAGAGTGTTACTTCATAGATCAATAGCATAAGATATGAGAACAACCTCTATATGAGTCGTTTAAAAATGATACATTGGGTTAAATAAACTTGTTTGTTACAAAAGCCCGAAGCTTAAATTGTTCATCCATGAAATTGTAAAGATTTTAAGACATAACAGATATTCCCAAAATGTAATGCACCCAAATCTTTAATGTAATGACTCCAAAATGGTGACCACCAATGTATCCTTGTTTCTCGTACCTTATTGACCTGAGAAAAACATGCTTTAAAACGTCAACATAAAGTTGGTGGATTCACATGTTTAGTAAATGTATAAAGTAGGACCGCAAAATTTCCAAATGTATGATAAGTAACGAATACAATATCACAAAACTAATTACGAAATGCACTAAGCTCATGACACTGAAGCTCAACATATATGTATGCAATTTAATGCAAATAATGTGCCCGTGTAGATGTTTAACCCGCAACATCCAAATTGTTCCGACATGGTATACATTCGTTGTCCGGCAAACTGGCACATTAAGTGCTACTCACCCGAACGGGGATGTCAATCCCAAATAGATCTATTCATAACACTCGCTCTTACAATCCAGTAATTAACAGTTCATGATTCATGGGCAATAGTGGGTTATAGCTACTTAGGCAAACTTGTAATTTGTATAAAAGTGTACTTGCATCCAATTGTAAAACAATGCATGTTTCTCACCCCAAAGTTGTAAATCAATGTAATTGTATAAAAGCGGGGCTATGAACTCACCGTAAGTGAATGATTGATTATCTAAATCAAATAAGTGAATCGTCTCGGCAATCTGAATGCAACCTAATTAATTGTAGGTCGTATGAGTATAATGTATTTTATATAAATAAAATATCACATGTTATATAGTTACACCACCACCTAATAGTTCTTGTTAAATTTTTAAAAGTTGAAATAATAATTAAATCGTACTTTGTTAAATAAGGGTTTATATATTTGTATTCGTAAAATAAAAATTGTAATCTTTGTCCAACAATTGATTATTTGTTAATAATATACGATTTAATATTTTTATTGATTATATAGTGATATTATATAATTAGTTTAATTGATTTTATAAAAATAGTGCACAAGTAATAAAAATAGTTCATAAGGTTGTATAAACCTTATATCTTTATCGTTTTAACTCTGTTTTATACGTTTCTTATGTCCTCGGTTTCGTATTAAGAAAATCTATCAAAATATTATATTTATAATATTTTAGCTACTGATGAACAGTAACTTTTATAAGTTATGTAAATTTTATAAAACTACTTTTATATATTTAATCCTCGTAACCTTTAAAACTCATAACTTATTCATTTTAACCCCGTTTCGCTCGTTCTTTACATGTACGGAATCGTGACAAGATAAAATATCAAAATATTACATTTATAATATTTATTAGATCTGTTATGAACAGTAACAGTGACCTAGAATTCATAAAAACACTTTTTATAAATTTATTTATTTGAAATTGTATAAAATTCGTATCTCCTCCGTTTTAATTCCGTTTTTAGTGATTTTTACGTGCACGGATTCGTAATTAAAAGTTTTATCCAAATAACATATTTTCCAAAAATGTAATGTTGTGAACAGTAACCCTTTTTATAAAATTTCTTTTATAAAAACACTTTTTATGTATTTAATTAATGTAAACTTGCAAATATCGTAACTCCTTCGTTACAGCTCGGTTTTTCAAGTTCTTTATATGCTTACGATCCTTGTAATATGTAATAATTAAATAAAATATAAAATAATTACATTATTTTTCGAATTCTAAAGAATGTATTAAAAACAGTAGGTATGTTTATGTTTTGTATTTTAGGTTTTATATGTTTTGTATTTTAGGTTTTATAAATCTATTTCTTGAGAAATCTTGTACAAGTCTTTTACCATGCTTTCCACCATGAGTCTTACATATGTTAGGTCCTCAAATTAGTCTATAGTGATTGTCCATGCCAAAGCGTCCTTATAATATTTGCTCATAACTTTTGTAAATAAAACTTTCAATACAAATTAATTTACAAACTAAACTTATAAATTAAATTCCACTTATATAAGATGTGTACTTCCATTTTTAGTATTATTTCACCAACATATATAATAATTTCGAACCATATATGACCTTGTAATATTCCATAATTCATAAAATACAAGCCTAGGTGGTGATTAACATATATATCAAGTATGTAAACATGTAAATGATTGAATGGAAATGTTAAAGCTTAAATAGACCTTAAAGATGTGTAGGAGGATGATAAACACAAGCTTACACTTAAGATTAAACTCAATAAATCAAACCTAAGATCAAAACCCTAATGGAAACCCTAGTTTACTTCTTGATTACAAACCCTTGTAAATAATACCCAATCTTCCAAACCACCTTGCAACACCTTAGAAAAGATAACTAATGAGCCTTGTATTCTTGAAAAATCAAATGTATAAACACCCTAACAACCCTAAATCAGCCATGATTTGGGGGCATATACAAGAGAGAAATTTGAAAGTCAACTTGCAATATTTGGAAGTGGTATGTGTTATCTCTCACTATTACTCTATATATCCTGTATATTCACAATACAACCAACTAAACCCATGTCTAAAGTGTGGTAATACATAGGGTACAAGTGCTCTCCTCCTCCATAGGAGGAGGGATAAGACTTTAGTGGGAAATAAACATGTATAAATTAGAAAGTGAGTTTTGAATTTGTGTCCTATATTTTATTTCATGAAGGATCCAGCCATAAGAGTGTTTAGACATGAAAATGATTTAATTTTTATGTATTGGGTATAAAAGTAGGTATTTGTTTGAGTATGGATAGGTATTGGTGCTTTCGGGTATGCCTAAACGTAATTTATTGCGAAACGTAGACGCTTTACGTAACCAATAAAAATAAAATATAAAAAGTTATAAATTATACTCACAATAACTATATAACACTTGTTTGACGTAAACTTTAACTTTTTTGGTGTCTGTTTACGTTCAATGTTGATTTTTAGTTTACTCGATTTAACTATACGATAATAATTAAAAGCGAACGCGTAAAACTCTAAAAATAAATAATGGTAATAATTGAGTAGGGAAATGACCTGAAATAATGGATTGTTACAGTCTTCCCCCAATAACAGAGCCTTGTCCACAAGGCTCAAGATACGGAACATTTCGAGGGTGCGGTTTTTATGGAGAGGTGCGGATACTTTTCCCTGAATTGATCTTCGCGTTCCCATGTAAACTCAGGACCTCTCCTGGAGTTCCATTAAATTTTGATGATGGGGATACAACTTTGCTTTAACCGCTTGACTTCATGATCCATAATCTCCACTGGTTCTTCAACGAATCGGAGTTTAACATCAATGTGTATTTCCTCCAACGGAACTGCCAACGGCTTGTCAGATAAACACTTCTTTATATTGGATACATGAAACATGCTCCACTTTGGCTAACACCTTGAAAGGTTTAATATATCTTGGGTTTAACTTCCCTCGTTTGCCAAAACATACGACCCCTTTCCAAGGTGATATCTTTAACATAACTCGGTCACCAACTTGAAATTCTAAAGGCTTACGCCTCACATCAGAGTAACTCTTTTGGCAATCACGAGCGGCTTGAATTCTTTGCTTGATTTAGACAATCTTCTCGGTTGTCTCATGAATAAGTTTTGGACCGGTGAGTTGAGCGTCTCTGACCTCGGCCCAACAAACAGGTGATCGACACTTCCGACCATAAAGTACCTCGAATGGAGTAGCTTTAATACTAGCATGATAACTATTGTTATATGAAAATTCAATCAGAGGTAAGTGTCTTTCCCAACTATTCCCAAAGTCTATCACGCAAGCACGTAACATATCTTCTAATGTCTGAATGGTCCTTTCGCTTTGCCCATCAGTCTGCGGATGGTATGCCGTACTCATATCCAAACGAGTACCCATAGCCTTCTGAAATGACCTCCAGAAATTTGACGTAAATCTAGGGTCACAGTCACAAATGATTGAGACTGGTATTCCATGTCTCGTGACTACTTCCTTCGGGTATAGTTTTGCCAATTTGTCCATAGGGTCGTTTTCTCTCATTGGTAAAAAAAGTGTGCAGACTTGGTAAGTCGATCAACAATTACCCAAATTGTATCATGACTCTTTGACGTCCTTGGGAGTTTGGTGAAAAAAATCCATAGTGATATTGTCTCACTTCCATTGAGGAATCGCAGGTTGCACCAACAACCAGATGGTCCTTGGTGTTCAGCTTTGACCTTTTGACACGTCAAACACTTGCTAACATAGGTGGCAATGTCGGCTTCCATGTTGTGCCAGCAGTGTAGTTTCTTCATGTCTTGATACATCTTGTCAGAACCTAGATGAACAGAGTATTTTAACTTGTGGGACCCATGCATGATTAGAGTCCTTAGATTACCATAACATGGGAACCAACTTCTGTTCCTCAAAAATAATGTTTCGTCAGTACGCGATTCTAATTTTTCTTTCCTGGGGTTTTCTGTTTCCCTTAGAGTTTCAACCAACATACCTCCCACATCTTCAGACTTGAGGTTTTCTGGTTTTCTTACCTCAGTCTGAAATTCTAAAATTTGCTTGGGAAGATCCAAACTAATAATCATAACTAAGGTTTAAACCCGTAATGGCTTAATTCGTTATTTCCTGCTCAAAGCATGAGCCACAACATTTGCTTTCCCCGGGTCATAACGAATCTTACAATCGTAATCACTGACAATTCCAACCAACTTCGCTATCTCATGTTCAATTCCTTCTGATCAAGGATGTGTTGTAACTACTAAGCTCAATGGTATTACGTAGACGTTGAAAGGGGTGATTCGGTATGTTCCTTAATGGCGAGTAAGTTTGTTAGTGGATCGCCCTAGGGTGACTAGGGATGCATCTTGACATTTCGACATAGGATTTGGTGTAAGATGATGCCAACTCTATGTGGTAGAGTGGTGTAAAGGTTGACTCAGCCACTATGATTACTAATTTGATCTCTCGTGACAAGCATGTTTTATGGATAAGCACACAAAATTTTGGCTTTCCTGAGATATAAGTAGAAAATTAATTTTTGACAAAAAGTTTTAAGGTGACTACTCCCAGCATGGCATGGTCCTTCCTGAATTATACATAGGTGATCAGGCCATGTATAATTGAGGGTTAATGATGTAATGCTCATTTTCGTCAAATTAACGTTATGTATATAGTAGAAAAAAATGGTTTTATAGGGTGACACAAGATGGAAACAATGTAGTTTATAGGCTGACAACCAAATGGTTTCAAAATAACCATGGGTTGGTTTATAATACGATAGTTAAATGGTTCGTGAGGTGATAGTAAAATGATTCATAGGATGCAAACAACGTGTTTTCATAAAAACGAAATGATTTATAAGGTGGTAGTAACATTTTCCTTTTTTTGAGTTGACTGCAAAATAGTACATAAGGTATCAAGAAGGTAATTCATAAGAAGATGGAAAGGAAATTGTAAAAATGATAGTAACTTTGTTTATAAAATAATGATGAACTAGCTCTTAGTTTACAAAGTATTAGTTGAGTAGTTTATAACTGATGGTAAATTTGTTTATAAAATGCAAGTGAAATAATTTATAAATGTTGGGAAAAGTGTCATAAGATGATGGTAATTTTTTATGGTAATAACAAAACAGGTTATTATGTAATAGCAAAATGGTTTATGTGATGGTAAGAACATGGTTTATAAGGTGGTATTTTACTAGATGATAGTAAAATAGTCTATTACAGCAGTAAAATAGTTTTCAAAGCGATAGTAAAACAGTTTATAAAATGAGTGTTTATTACCCAATAGTGAAATGATTTATTTATGATAGTAATACAGTTTATTACAATAGTGGAATAGTTTATAAAGCGATTGTGGAATAGTTTATAAAATGTCAGTTCATTCGACGATAGTAAGATGACGATTAATAAAATAGTTTATCATGTGGTGGTGAAATGGTTTATAACGTAGTTGTAACAGTGTTTGAAGGGTTATAATTGTTTAAGGAGTGGTTTGCATAAATAAATAGAGAATAAATTCGATAAGGTTTTCCACGACACATAAGTTTGATAGAAAATTTAAATCATCCACACGTACAACGAAATTCAAAAGAAGTACAACACAAAGTCCTATTGGAATTAAAGTCTAAGAAAGTTTCCACTTAGGGTTCATTAGGTAATACGGGAGGGTCTCTCCTTAAACATCGACATTATTTGCTACGATACTAGAGTCTTCGAGAGCTTTTTCTTTCCAATACTCGTTCACACGTTTCTGAAACTTCCACTTTGGACATTTACTCTTGTAGTGTCCTAGCATTCCACACTCATAACATGTAACTTTAGCCTTTTGTTCTGCCACTGAGGGGCTTTGTTTTGCTCTGAGGACTGGGGTCCTACAATATCTAGTTTGATGACCAAACCGTTTGCAATTGCCACATTTTGCTGCACACGGTCCAGTGTGGTGGAACGTGCACTTGTTACACAATGGTAAATTTCCAGCATAGGCTTCCTTGTTGCTTGGCCCGGCAGTGTGTGCTCTAATCACCTTAGGCTCTTTGTTTTGGTGTTGGCTAAAGCATCCCTTGTGGTCACCTTCCCACTTCCTCTTATTGCTAGTACCCTCTGCTATCCTTTCTTCCTGCTGTTTGATCTGGTTTATTGACTTGCGAGCCATGCGGGTCTTTGTCTCATAGATAGCAATTGTCTCGATAGAATTAGCCAATCGCTGGGCTATAATCTGCTCGACTTCCGCAAAACGCATCCCTTGATTTGTAGTTGTCATCGTTTCCTGAAGATCACAAGGAATAAAATATATATGAGGTTTCATCCAAGGTAAAATCATGACACCTCATGATCATAACATATATGTAAAGTGAGACCACGTCATGCAGAGGTATAAGATAATAGCAACCATGGCATAAATAAATCAACATCATACAGTAGCATGATCATAACCAACAATGTAGGTTAATACTTAATACATCGTTTTACCTGAATAAAAAAGTACAAGCTTTTCATTAACGCTACCAACCGAGTATTACTCAAGTTTAGTGGGATACAATACAAAAGGAGCTACATTGACTAATCTATCTATCTATGGGCCAGGGTGCCTCTCAAGATCTCAAATGCTAGCCTCTATGTTATCCCTAAGTGACTCAATATGCTCTTGTGGTGGTACTGATGGTGGTAGTGATGGCGGTAGTGGTCTAGATCTCTTAAGAGATGAGGATGGTA
This sequence comes from Tanacetum coccineum, assembly GCA_026074375.1. Taxonomy (NCBI): domain Eukaryota; kingdom Viridiplantae; phylum Streptophyta; class Magnoliopsida; order Asterales; family Asteraceae; genus Tanacetum; species Tanacetum coccineum. Next base: position 4,855 of record BQNB010039698.1, on the reverse strand, counting down.
ACTCTGATGAAAGTAGTGGATGGCGATATATAATGGTGCAGCTCTCCATTGGTTCATGGCTACTCTGTAGCCTAGTGGCATTAGGATCTCCTTTTCCGGTTGATTGGCAAGGACAAGGCTAGCAGGTAGGGATTGGGTAGGTGATGGGTGAACAACTGATGTCGAAGCAGACTGGGTGCAGAGTGACTTAGCAGCGTCGCTCAGATCCTCGTCTAATAAGTCATCGCCAGAATTCAGTGGGTAAACGTACAAAGTTGGTGTGTGATCTGGTGATGGTAGTACGGGTCTCATGGGTAAGGTAGTAATCTCATTGTCAGGATCGGATATGATGACAAACGGAGTAAATACTCCGGCACGTGGTGTAGTAGCAGAAAGAAAAAAAATGTGGGACCAGGTGTGGTCATGGTGCTGTGACAATCCAGGACTTTATGTAAGTATAGTATGTAAGACAAACGTAAGATATACATATGATAAGGTAAGTACGTATATAAATCATGTAAGCACATAGTGTAAGCAAGTAGTGTGTATGTCCTGTGAAATTTTTTTGTATGATGCAATGTTTGTGAAAACGGTTATAGTCCAAGTAAAAATATTTGACCTGGTTCTCTATAACCTTGGCTCTAGATACCAATCTGTAACACCCCCAAAATGGGTCGCAGCGGAATATGGGTCTGAGAGTGTTACTTCATAGATCAATAGCACAAGATATGAGAACGACCTCTATATGAGTCGTTTAAAAATGATACATTGGATTAAATAAACTTGTTTGTTACAAAAGCCCGAAGCTTAAATTGTTCATCCATGAAATTGTAAAGATTTTAAGACATAACAGATATTCCCAAAATGTAATGCACCCAAATCTTTAATGTAATGACTCCAAAATGGTGACCACCAATGTATCCTTGTTTCTCGTACCTTATTGACCTGAGAAAAACATGCTTTAAAACGTCAACATAAAGTTGGTGAATTCACAGGTTTAGTAAATGTATAAAGTAGGACCGCAAGATTTCCAAATGTATGATAAGTAACGAATACAATATCACAAAAGTAATTACGAAATGCACTAAGCTCATGACACTGAAGCTCAACATATATGTATGCAATTTAATGCAAATAATGTGCCCGTGTAGATGTTCAACCCGCAACATCCAAATTGTTCCGACATGGTATACATTCGTTGTCCGGCAAACCGGCACAGTGAGCGCTACTCACCCGAACGGGGATGTCAATCCCAAATAGATCTATTCATAACACTCGCGCTTACAATCCAGTAATTAACAGTTCATGATTCATGGGCAATAGTGGGTTATAGCTACTTAGGCAAACTCGTAATTTGTATAAAAGTGTACTTGCGTCCAATCGTAAAACAATGCATGTTTCTCACCCCAAAGTTGTAAATCAATGTAATTGTATAAAAGCGGGGCTATGAACTCACCGTAAGTGAATGATTGATTATCTAAATCAAATAAGTGAATCGTCTCGGCAATCCGAATGCAACCTAATTAATTGTAGGTCGTATGAGTATAATGTATTTTATATAAATAAAATATCACATGTTATATAGTTACACCACCACCTAATAGTTCTTGTTAAATTTTTAAAAGTTGAAATAATAATTAAATCGTACTTTGTTAAATAAGGGTTTATGTATTTGTATTCGTAAAATAAAAATCGTAATCTTTGTCCAACAATTGATTATTTGTTAATAATATATGATTTAATATTTTTATTGATTATATAGTGATATTATATTATTAATTTAATTGATTTTATAAAAATAGAGCACATGTAATAAAAATAGTGCATAAGGTTGTATAAACCTTATATCTTTATCGTTTTAACTCCGTTTTATACGTTTCTTATGTCCTCGGTTCCGTATTAAGAAAATCTATTAAAATATTATATTTATAATAATTTAGCTACTGATGAACAATAACTTTTATAAGTTATGTAAATTTTACAAAACTACTTTTATATATTTAATCCTCGTAACCTTTAAAACTCATAACTTATTCATTTTAATTCTGTTTCGGTCGTTCTTTACATGTACGGAATCGTGACAAGATAAACTATAAAAATATTACATTTATAATATTTATTAGATCTGTTATGAACAGTAACAGTGGCCTACAATTCATAAAAACACTTTTTATAAATTTATTTATTTTAAATCTTATAAAATTCGTATCTCCTCCGTTTTAATTCTGTTTTAGTGACTCTTATGTGCACGGATTCGTAATTAAAAGTTTTATCCAAATAACAAATTTTCCAAAAATGTACTGTTGTGAACAGTAACCCTTTATACAAAATTTCTTTTATAAAACACTTTTTATGTATTTAATTAATGTAAACTTGCAAATGTCGTAACTCCTTCGTTATAGCTCGGTTTTTCAAGTTCTTTATATGCTTACGATCCTAGTAATATGTACTATTTAAGTAAAATATAATTATTTTACGAATTCTAACAGAATGTATTAAAAACAGTAGGTATGTTTATGTTTTGTATTTTAGGTTTTATATGTTTTGTATTTTAGGTTTTATAAATCTATTTCTTGAGAAATCTTGTACAAGTCTTTTATCATGCTTTCCACCATGAGTCTTACATATGTTAGGTCCTCTAATTAGTCCATAGTGATTGTTCATGCCAAAGTGTCCTTATAATATTTGCTCATAACTTTTGTAAATAAATCTTTCAATAGAAATTAATTTACAAACTAAACTTATAAATTAATTTCCACTTATATAAGATGTGTACTTCCATTTTTAGTATTATTTCACCAACATATATAATAAATTCGAACCATATATGACCTTGTAATATTTCATAATTCATAAAATACAAACCTAGGTGGTGATTAACATATATATCAAGTATGTAAACATGTAAATGATTGAATGGAAATGTTAAAGCTTAAATAGACCTTAGAGATGTGTAGGAGGATGATGAACACAAGCTTACACTTAAGCTTAAACCCAATAAATCAAACCCAAGATCAAAACCCTAATGGAAACCCTAGTTTACTTATTGATTACAAACCCTTGTAAATAATACCCAATCTTCCAAACCACCTTGCAACACGTTAGATATAATAACTAATGAGCCTTGTATTCTTGAAAAATCAAATGTATAAACACCCTAACAACCCTAAATCAGCCATGATTTGGAGTGGAAGAAACAAGAGAGAAATGTGAAAGTTTACTTGCAATATTTGGAAGTGTATGTGTTATCTCTCACTAGGTACATCTATATATACTAGTAGTATTCACAATACAACCAACTAAAACCATGTCTAAAGGGTGGTAAGGGTACATGAGGGTACAAGTGCTCTCCTCCTCCATAGGAGGAGGGATAAGACTTTAGTGGGAAATAAACATGTATAAATTAGAAAGTGAGTTTTGAATTTGTGTCCTATATTTTATTTCATGAAGGATCCAGCCATAAGAGTGTTTAGACATGAAAATGATTTAATTTTTATGTATTGGGTATAAAAGTAGGTATTTGTTTGAGTATGGATAGGTATTGGTGCTTTCGGGTATGCCTAAACGTAATTTATTGCGAAACGTAGACGCTTTACGTAACCAATAAAAATAAAATATAAAAAGTTATAAATTATACTCACAATAACTATATAACACTTGTTTGACGTAAACTTTAACTTTTTTGGTGTCTGTTTACGTTCAATGTTGATTTTTAGTTTACTCGATTTAACTATACGATAATAATTAAAAGCGAACGCGTAAAACTCTAAAAATAAATAATGGTAATAATTGAGTAGGGAAATGACCTGAAATAATGGATTGTTACAGTCTTCCCCCAATAACAGAGCCTTGTCCACAAGGCTCAAGATACGGAACATTTCGAGGGTGCGGTTTTTATGGAGAGGTGCGGATACTTTTCCCTGAATTGATCTTCGCGTTCCCATGTAAACTCAGGACCTCTCCCGGAGTTCCATTAAATTTTGATGATGGGGATACAACTTTGCTTTAACCGCTTGACTTCATGATCCATAATCTCCACTGGTTCTTCAACGAATCGGAGTTTAACATCAATGTGTATTTCCTCCAACGGAACTGCCAACGGCTTGTCAGATAAACACTTCTTTATATTGGATACATGAAACATGCTCCACTTTGGCTAACACCTTGAAAGGTTTAATATATCTTGGGTTTAACTTCCCTCGTTTGCCAAAACATACGACCCCTTTCCAAGGTGATATCTTTAACATAACTCGGTCACCAACTTGAAATTCTAAAGGCTTACGCCTCACATCAGAGTAACTCTTTTGGCAATCACGAGCGGCTTGAATTCTTTGCTTGATTTAGACAATCTTCTCGGTTGTCTCATGAATAAGTTTTGGACCGGTGAGTTGAGCGTCTCTGACCTCGGCCCAACAAACAGGTGATCGACACTTCCGACCATAAAGTACCTCGAATGGAGTAGCTTTAATACTAGCATGATAACTATTGTTATATGAAAATTCAATCAGAGGTAAGTGTCTTTCCCAACTATTCCCAAAGTCTATCACGCAAGCACGTAACATATCTTCTAATGTCTGAATGGTCCTTTCGCTTTGCCCATCAGTCTGCGGATGGTATGCCGTACTCATATCCAAACGAGTACCCATAGCCTTCTGAAATGACCTCCAGAAATTTGACGTAAATCTAGGGTCACAGTCACAAATGATTGAGACTGGTATTCCATGTCTCGTGACTACTTCTTTCAAGTACAGTCTTGCTAGTTTGTCCATAGGGTCAGTTTCCCTCATTGGTAAAAAGTGTGCAGACTTGGTGAGTCGGTCTACAATTACCTATATAGTATCGTTTTCACTTTGCGTCCTTAGGAGTTTGGGGACAA
>BQNB010039697.1:1360-47897 GCA_026074375.1 Tanacetum coccineum | reverse complement strand
CTAGTTGTACAAGTTGATCGCCAAAAAGATCAAAACTTGAAATAAAAAATATAAAAAGGGGTGTTTATGCGTCGGCTTATAAAAGAAAGGAAGGAAAAGGGTTTTGAGTTTAAATAAAATGGTTGTTGTGGTAATTTTTCATTTTTGTAAAATGCTTAAAAGGGCTTATTTTGAGGCCACGCTTATTTAATAAGCTAAATGTAGCTTATTTGATTTTGGATAAGGGTGCGTTGGGCTCGTTCGGCCCAACAAGAGTGCGTTTGGTTTGGGTCCGGCCCAACTAGGGTGTGCTTGGTTTGATACCGGCCCAACAAGGGTGCGTTTGGTTTGGTTTTGACCCAACAAGGGTGCGTTTGGCTAGTCCGGCCCAACTAGGGTCCGTTTGGTTTCAGTTTGGGTGCCAAAATGGGCTCGACCCAATTGATTTTGGCTTATTGATTTTGGACTTATGGTTTTTGGCCTATAAGCTTATAGCTTAATGGATTTTGGCTTATTCGGTTTTAGCTTAATGGATTTTGGCTTATTCGGTTTTGGCTTATTCACTAAAAGTTAGGGGTGTCAATTAAATCGCGTTTGGGTTAATCTGTTCAGGTTCGAGGTTGGCAAGTTCAGGGACAAAACCAGGATGAGTTTCCTAGAGTCCCAGGACATCAATGGAATTTTTTGATGTAGTGTTAATTTAAAAAAAAAACATCAATTTTTCTAATATGTATCTTATATGCGCACAGTCCATCGAAATGTGTTATTTAGTTAGTATATTACAAAAAAAAATTTAAACATAATCATATTTGATCCTGATTCCGTCTCTGGGCGAGTTGGTACAACCTCTACCCAAACACGGCCTCTTTATTAATTGTGTCAAGAAACCCAATCCTAGCCCATACATGCTTAACACGTGTAACATGTTTGTGACCTTTTTAAGAAAGTTGGTGGTTTGCCGATTCAACTAGCTTAAATCAATAAAGGATATAATGATTTGAAAATTGATATAAATTACATACAAATAACTATAAAACAATTTCGATGATATCCGAGTTATAGTCCTTATTTAATGTCATACTAAGTACATAATGAAATACATTAATGCAAGTCCAACATAAATCCAAGTTATATATTAACTTTTTTAGAGATTTATAAATTTAGACGGGTTCGTGGGCTGACCTATTTAATACTTACTCAACCCAAACACGACTTGTTTATTAAACGAGTTGGACGGATTGACAGATTTTTGACCCAATCCTGTCTAATTTCATATTAGGTTCGTTTCAGTTATCGCCAGTCGTTAAATATGATTCGATTCCAAAAATGATTCACACTAATTCACAAACATTTGATGAACCATGTCTAATGTTGGTGACAAGTTAGTGGATGAAGAGGGTGGGTGTGACCGCATCACATAAAGAGATAACCTCGTGGATTAGTCAGACAGTGTGTCGAAAACCATGGTTACTAAAAAAGAGTGTATGAACGATTGTTTTCAGTTAATAGCAAATTTTCTAGTGTTTTCGTGGATAATGTCGATATGAGTTTGTGTGTTTTCTTATGTGTTTTAATGAATGTAGTTTACTTAAGATATACTTGATGACGTTAAAAAATAAACTCGGGTATTTTTTTTAATAATAACCGGTTTAGACAAGTTTTGATAGTGGTAATGGTATTTGTCGGAGTAAGTTAGGAAAAATTTTATAATTACGTTGTTAATTTATGATTTAACCCTTAAAGTTATATGGGATGGTGAGTTTTTTTTACTCATATGTGCGAAGTTTGAGCGAGGTGTTTTGAATCATTTTCCGTGACTACACCATGATATAAATTTAATGAGATCCTAAGATCAAAAAGTGATGTCACTTCAACGTCACCTTAACATTTTTATTTTTAACACCAACATATCAAAATATCTCTTTACTCATAACACCACCTTTTTAGACACATATTTTCTATTTTTTTTCAATTTATTTAAAATACTGTTTAAAATAAAAAAACAAAAGATAATACGTATAACATCACATCTTCGAGCATCACCTAAAAAGTCAAAAAAAAGCCAAATTTTACCACCTCACCTTCATCTCCTCCCTCAAACACACACACTAACACACAGTAAAGCACACACTACACACACTATACACAAACACAACTCATTTATAAATAAAAAAAACAGAAAAAAATTGATTTTTGCGTCTCAACGCACGTTGATGGCTTTAACGCCCAGCCCAACGGCGTTGCACCGCGAGATAGGACGGCGTCGTAACACGGCATAACGCCGAGCCACGTCGACATAACGCTCATACCCGCGTTATGATACCTCATGCTCTTACGAGAACATCAGAACATTAGCATCAACAACCAACAAAGATTCGCCTTTAGCTTTTCACTAAAGCCATTTCAGTATCATTTTAGTAAATTGCATTACTAGACATTGTAAAATATAAAAAACTTTTAAGTGAAAACGAGTAATTTTTTGTACTTCTCGACTGGGGGTCAGCTCAAGATGATCACACATAGGTCAACATTTTAATGTCCAAAAAGATTTGATTTCTTACATTAATAATTACGTTTTTCGTAAACTTTAGAACATAAATATTGAGGGAAGAGTTTTGTATCGTTTAAAATAACGGTTTATTAGATTGTGTACAATAAAATTACATTTTCAGGGCTTTGAACTCATTTGACGGGTTTTCTTGTTCGCTCATTAATATATACTAGTCGAGTACCCGCGTAATGCGACGGCGGAAACTCGGTAACCAAATTTTATGGCGAGCAAATATTATTCATTTATACGGTTTTTTCTAACAATAAATTTTCGAAACAATTTTTAATTAAAATAACTATAAACTATAACAATGCAAACTATTCACCTTCAAATAAACATAAGATTCAAATTAAAGATAGTAGCATAAGTAACATCTTTAAGACATAAATAGCAGGGTACCCGCGCAATGCGGCGGCAGATACTTGATGACTAATTTTGTGGCGAGCAAATGTTTTTCATTCATTTTTTTCATGACTTTATTATTTAGTTGTGATGAAGTAAAGATCAAAATATATAAAAAGTTTACCTCAACGCTCGAAACAATATTGTTCATGATGTCTTCATCTTTAACAAATAACAACATAATAAAGGAATACTATTGATACGAATGCACATTCATACCTCTGCATTGGATTTTCCTTCAAGGGATTCATTTAATTGTTGTGTCAAGTGGGCTTGCATGCTTCTAAAGGATTTAACTTCTTTGACAAGAACTATGACATCTGCTTTTATTTGTTTAACAATGGAGATATATCAATGAAGAGGATTTACTGGATATATGAATGAAGAGGATGAAGAGGTCTGGTATTTGTGTGTTTTGTATGTTTGTGGGTATATATAAATGTCATTATGTTTGTGGGTATATATAAATGTCATTAAATTTAATGTTATTTAATAGGTTGTTATAAAAGTTAAGTGGACCGGGCTGTTACGAAATTGACTACACATAAAGACATTTTAATTTTTAGTTATAACTTTTAATTATGTGTATGTATGAGTTTTGTAGCAAAATTAATTCATAGATTTTCTAAAGAAGAAACAAAATTAATACATAGCTTTGGTGGTTTCATTTTCAAAAATACAAAATGTTTTTGTTTGATTGGTGAATTTCCTTGATCATTCCCACACAATATGCATACATATATATAATGTACAAGGATAAGCTTTGAGCCCAATACTAATCCTATATCAAGGCTACAGCTAATGATAATAATAATCTAATTATACCATAATTATCACACGTCTAAAATAACATCCGGAAATATATAACTAACACCCCCCCTCCCTTCACAGTTTGAGCAAGAGGCAATCGAACACTCAAACTGGTGCAAAATTCTTCAAACAAAGTCGAAATAAGTCCTTTAGTAAAGATATATGCATACTGATAACGAGATGGAACATGAAGAACTCGCACATGACCCATAGCAACCAAATCACGAACAAAATGAATGTCAATATCAATGTGTTTAGTCTGTTGATGTTGCACTGGATTAACATATAAATAAACAGCACTAACATTATCACAATACACAAGAGTATCGGTCAGAAGTGGCGTGTGTAGTTCTTGAAGAAGATTGCGCAGCCATGCCATCTCAGCAACAACATTAGCAACGCCCCGATATTCAGCTTCAGCACTTGAACGTGAAAGAGTGGGTTGTCGCTTAGAAGACCATGATAAAATATTGTTGCCTAAAAATACACAATACCCGGATGTAGATTTGCGAGTAGCAGGGGAACCAGCCCAATCAACGTCTGAGTAAGCCACAAGAGAAGATTCTGAGGATGCATATAACTCTAAACCAAACTCCAAAGTGCCCCGGACATAACAAATAATCCTTTTGAGAGAAGCTAAGTGAGGCTCGCGAGCATCATGCATATATAGACAAATCTGTTGCACATCATAAGACAAATATGGGCGAGTGAATGTAAGATATTGTAGGCCACCTGCAAGACTTCGATACAAAATAGGATTTGAAATAGGAGTCCCCTCGGGACCAAGCTTAGACACAGTGTCAACAGAAGTCCGAGTAGGATTGTAGTTAAGCATATGTGCTCGCTCGAGCAACCATAGCATATCTCTTCTGAGAGAGAAACATCCATGTAGTGTCACGTGTAACAAAAATCCCTAAGATATGATTAAGGGAGCCAATATCAAACTCCCTGTGTAGAGAGAAAATAATCTTTTGAAGCAAAGCTGTAGAATAAGCTGTGAGAACAATATCATCCACATAAATTAATAAATATGATTTGTCAGTACCACATCTGTAAATAAATAAAGAGGAATAACGTCTACTTTGAGAAAATCCAACTCGGGTAGCATAAGCAGCAAATCGATGAAACAAAGCACGAGGGGGTTGTTTTAACCCATATAAAGACCGTTGAAGGCGACATACATGATGAGGATACCGAGGATCCACAAAACCCGAAGGTTGATGCATATACACAGTCTCTGAAAAATCACCATTAAGAAAAGCGTTCTTAACGTTCAACTGATAAATAGGCCAATGTCTGGTCAACGCAAGACTAAGAACAGTACGAATGGTGCCGGTTTGACAATCGGGCTAAAAGTCTCATCACAATCAATGCCAATTTGTTGACTACTACCGTTCGCAACCAGTCAGGCTTTATACCGACTCAATGAACCATTGCCATGAAATTTATGTTGAAACAACCATAAACACCGAAGTATATTGGCACCAGAAGGTCTTGAAACGAGAACCCAAGTACCATTTTTAATTAAAGCATTATATTCATCATACATAGCATTCCGGCAATGCGGATCAGATAGAGCAAGAGACGGGGATTTTGATACAGAAAAGATATGAGAAACATGAAGGTTTAGACGTTGAGTGATCTTACGTGTTCCATCTTGAGTTCGAGTGACCATGGGGTGAGTTCGGGTTGATGAATTACTGGTGACGGGTTGAGAAGTGGTTTGGGTTTAGGTTTCGGTTGGAACTGAGGTAGTAGATTCGGCTTGGGTTTGAGCCATGGGTGTTGAACTGGATGCAGGTTGGGTCTGGGTCGCGGGTGGTGTTTGGTGATTGGTGGATTGGGCCGAAGTGAGTGGAGAAAAACCAAGTGGTGGGCCACTTGACCAGTTTGGGCTAGAGTTATGGTGGGTATGGGTTGGTGTTTGAGGTGTTGGTGGGTCAACAGTAGGTATTGGTGGTGGTGTATTGTGTGAAGGAGTGTTTAGTACATGACGAGTAATAGGAGAGGGAGATGTGTCAAGGAAGTCGTATGAGGAGGAAGGTGTAATAGATCTATAGGGAAATTGACGTTCGTCAAAGGTTACTTGTCTAGAGATAATGATTTTGTTTGTGGTTAGGTCAAGACATCTATATCCTTGGTGATAGGCCGGGTAGCCTACAAATATACATAGTGTAGCTCGTGGAGCAAGTTTTTGTAGTGGAAATAAGTGAGGATAACATAAGCATCCGAAAGTGCGAAGTTTAGAATAGTTGGGTTGTTTATTGAACAATTTGGTAAGGGGTATCTCATTTTGAATGGCTGTTGATGGAGGGAGGTTTAGGAGGTAGGCTGCCATGTGAAGTGCCTCGACCCAAAAGGTAGGCGGAAGGTGGGCTTGGAAAAGTAACGTACTGATCATATTATTTATAGTACGAATCATACGTTCCGATTTTCCATTTTGGAAAATCTCATTTGAATCCCATACGTATAGAAAAGGTTAAGAAGTTGGGTGTTATCAAACTCACCACCATGATCACACTGAAAACTACGAATGTCACATTTAAAATGATTTTTAACATAAGAACAAAATTAAACAAACTTAGCAAACACTTCAGATTTAGTTCGAAGAGGATAAATCCACAAATAATGAGAAAAATGGTCTAGAAAAAGAACATAATACTTAAAACCACCCGTACTAACAATTGGAGATGTCCAAATATCCGAATGAACAATTTCAAAACAAGTAGAACAGTAGTTGTGGAACTATAAAATGGAAGTTTCACATGTTTGCCAAGCTGACAAGGGTGACAAATATGATTAGACTTATCGTTTTTACAAGAAATAAAATTACGTGAAGCAAGAGAGCGTAACACTTCGTTACCCGGGTGACCGAGGCGTTGGTGTCACGTAGAAGAACTGAGAGACATCAAAGCACTTGGAAGGGATGACGGTTGGGTTGCAGGATAGAGATCACCTGAACTATCACATCTGAGGAGGATATGACGTGTCAAGAAATCCTTCACAGAGAACCTAAAAGCGTCAAATTTAATTGTGCAATTGTTGTCCCGAGTAAATTGACAAACAGATATAATATTAGGGGTGACAAGAACATTATGAAGATGTAAAGGGTGATGAAGAGTAGAAAGAATGCTATGACCCGTGTTTGTGACAGGTATAGTTTTACCGTCACCAACACGAACAGACGGATACAGTGGCGGATCTAGGAATCCGGAGTAGGGTATGCACAAATATATTAAGTTATGTAAAAAAAATGGGGTTGGGTTTTCGGGTCGGGTTTTTCGAAATTTGGATTCGGTGTGATTGTTTCGTTTTCTTGGATTCAAGATAGTTTGTAAATTTTGGTTTATCAGAAATTAAATTGGTAAATGCACATAATGCATAATCTCTTATTTAACAAATCCTTATAACAACAAATTTTAATAACATAGAGACAAAATCTCAAATAAGAGTATAAGACTATCTTAGTTTGGGCATTTGTGCACTCAAAGTGAGTAGGCTTAAAGTATTATGGCAAAAGTCTATATCACAATTAGGCTAGAAAATAACATACAGTTCTCATTTAACCTACATCCAATGTCTCATTGCTTCTTCTTCCTCAAAATTGTTTCTCCCATTTTCAAAGTTACCAGGAATGCTTCGTTTCTTTCTGAAGACAGCTAAGTTAAATGTGGGTATGCACTCATAATTTTCCTCTATTTTAAAGGGTGTGCACTCATAAATTTACACTACTAAGATTTACACAGGGTATGCACGTGCATACCCTGTGTACATGCTAGATCCGCCCCTGGACGGATACAAGCAAGAATTAAAAAGGGTTTTAGTCGGAGAATAGCAACGAACTTTTGTAAATGTATCGATTTGGTACTTGTACTTTTAAAAAGTTGTACAATAGCAACGAATTTTCTAAGTGTTTCATTCTGTACATTTTGATGACGTGTCATAATTTAAAGGTTGACACGTGGCACCATTTATAATGTGACACATCATCAAAATGTGCAAATTGTAACACTTATGAAAGTTCGTTGCTATTGTGCAACTTTTAAAAAGTACGCGTACCAAATCGGTACATTTACAAAAGTTTGTTCCTATTCTATGACTAAAACACAATTAAAAATAGTACTTAAATTACTTGAACTTAAATTAAGATGAGAAGAAGCACCTGTATCATGTTCCACGACGCATCTTGCATAGATGAGGAATCACCGTTAATAACTGTTGAGATAGACATAACCGGTTGGGCCCCTTGTATTTGTTTCGCTGACTCTGTGCGATTAAAATAGGTACCAGGAGAATACGAAGAACAATTATTTATCTTTTTATTATTCCTATTGTGTGGGGTTATGGTTGCTTTGTGATTACGAATCATCTTCACAAGTCAACAATTGTGGCTTGATTATTTTATCGTGTGGGTCAGTTTCAAACACATAAAATATTTTCTTCTTTTGAGTTTGAATTCACAAAGGCACGTGATTGGTTTTGATTGTTTTACTTGAAAGAAATTTATAATATTATTGGTGTTAATACAAGACTTTGTACAAGATGGAGGGAGGGACGTTTGTAAAGGATGGAGGGAGTAGAAATTTTAGGAGACGAGGATAGAGATTTTAGGAGATGATGAGTAATGGCTGTGATACCTGTTTGATTGGTGAATTTCCTTGATCATTCCCGCACAATATGCAGACATATATATAAGGGTAAATTACACCGTTAGTCTCCAAACTCCATCCCGTTTGTCCGTTTGGTCTTCAGATAACGTGGACTCTCATACGGGGTCCTTTTTTGACACTGTGCTTACCCGTTTGGTCCCTGAAGCCCCTTTATGGGTAACGACGGTTATCTCCGTCGTTATCCAGGCCACGTCGCCTTGCAATAGCTTAGATAGTGCGTATTTCGCGTTTCAATCGCTGCCCCTGATGCCATGAATAATAGCTCGAAAAAAATGTTTTTTAGGACCGATGAACAGTAACTCGCACATCAGTAAAAAATATATTTATGATGAATAGTAACCCTCGATGAACAGTACTCGATGAATAGTAACTTTTTTTAATCCTTAGATCGAAAGCCCTCTCAATGAAAGCACCAATTGATATGACCTTGTTAGGGGTTGTGTCGGGGTAGGGCACCACTTTTAGCGTGTGCGAGCTCCATAAGAAAATAGAGAAGAAGAACTAGAGAATTACTTGACAAACTTGATTGATTATAAACTAAAGAGTACAAGAGTATTTATAAGACAAAAGTAAGGTAAAACCCTAATAGCTAAATGGGCCATGGACTCAGGCCCAGGCGTATCAATGCATGTCTTTCACTCAAGATTACAAAACACTCTTTAACTTTGAAAATTTAATGATGGTCTTTGTTTTTTAAACCACTAACGCCTTTAGTCCTTAAAACTAACGGTTATTTGTTTTGAAACAATAAAGTAAAGAACAATAAAATAAGAAGATAGAGAGAATGGAGAATTATATTATTCATCTCATAATGGAGGGATGTATATATAGTTACAAGATGAGTATTCTAGAAGATATAATACTCTAATTAAGATAACTACCAATATTAATAGATATGGACACCCATTCCATATTTATCCATAACACTCCCTCTTGGATGTCTATTAATACGCTTTAAGAATGTTGCCTCATTAAAAACCTTGTCAGGAAAACCCAGTGGGATAAAATCATAATTAAGAGAAAAAGAGTGCAGCGCGTATTATCTCCCTCTGATGAAAATATCACTTGAGATCTTTGAGTTGGCGCATTCCAATGTTGTGACTTAGTTTCCTAAAAGTTGAGGTAGGAAGTGCCTTGGTAAATAGATCCGCCAAATTGTCGCTTGAACGAACTTTTTGAACAATAATATCACCATTCTTTTGTAAATCATGAGTGAAAAGAACTTTGGCAAAATATGTTTGGTCCTATCGCCCTTAATGTAACCTTCCTTAAGTTGAGCAACGCATGCTGCATTATCTTCATACAAAACTGTTGGTGCCTCATTCTCTAAAGAAATATCGCATGATATACGTATGTGTTGTGTCGCATTTCTTAACCAAGCACATTCTCAACTTGCTTCGTAGATTGCCAGAATTTCTATATGGTTGGATGAAGTTGCCATGATTGTTTGCTTTACTAAACGCCATGAAATTACAGTTCCTCCACTTGTGAATACATACCCAGTTTGAGATCTACCATTATGAGGGTCAGACATATACCCTGCATCTGCAAAACTAACTAAACTTGTCTTTGATGGGTTAGTAAAATATAAACCCATATCCTTTGTACCTTGAAGATAGCGAAGTATATGTTTTACTCCATTCGAGTGCCTCCTTGTAGGACATGAGCTATATCTTGCTAATACATTTAAAGAAAATGTAATATCAGATCGTGTATGACCAGCAAGAAACATTAATGCCCCGATAGCACTTAAATATGGAACTTCAGGACTAAGAATTTCCTCATCAACATCTCGAGGTCGAAATGGGTCCTTCTTTACATCAAATGTTCTAACAACCATTGGATTGCTTAGTGAATGTGATTTGTCCATATAAATCTTTTTAAGGCAAGATTTTTCATGTAGTTCTTGCTGTGCACAAGGATCCATCTTTAAGATGCTCAATTTGTAACCCAAGACCAAAATTTTTTGTCTTTCCAAGATCTTTATTTCGAATTATTCTTTTTAATGCCACTCAATAGCCTTAGGAAGTTCTCCAGGTGTTCCAATTATATTCAAGTCATCAACATACACATCAATGATAACATATTCAGATCAGGATCTTTTAATAAAAAAGCATGGGCAAACAGAATCATTCTTATAGCCTTCCTTTAACTAATACTCGCTAAGACGATTATACCACATTCGTCCTGAATGTTTTAACCCATAGAGAGATTTTTCAACTTAATTGCATATTTTTCTGGGGCCAATTTATACATGATTCAGGCTGTTTATACCTTCAGGGAGTTTCATGTATATTTCACTATTAGTGAGTCTATACAAATAGCTGTCACTAATCGATATTGTAGATATCATCTTTCTATTATATCCAAGGGTGTCTTTCTAACTTCACGTGACCTCATAAACAGAGAGTTTGTTTATCCATATATAGATATAACTTGTCTTTAGTTTTCACGTTGTCACACATATTTCATCATTAAGATGTTAATTTCGTAAGGCTAAGGGGGACAAACTATGTCTTTTTGTTTCAATTGATGCTTATGCATTTAGTCGCCTTCACAAATCATAAAATCAAAATCTCTTTATAAGTTTCATAGGCAAAAAATCTTTATTTGGCACACCAACGCGTTTATAACACATATTGCCAAATACTTGCATTAATTCAAATACAATAAAAGTAGTGTTCTCGATACTTTTCTTATATGCTTAAGTATTATAATTCTACTAGCATGTTCATACATTTTATTTCCCTGTTATTAAAATCTAAACTTCCACATGAGCTTATTCATTTATCTTTTAGAATTCATCGATTTCTTATTACATTGCTAGACTTCTGTTAATTCCTAAAATACATTATTGATCCACCACTATGAGAACATGTTTCTTATGATTTTTCAATGTATTTACAAATATATTGTGTGCCATTGGTTTGCGACTTTAATTGCGAAAGTTTGAATAAATCAATTTCGCTTTCTTATAAAGACCACACACATATTCAACATTGTTGCACATTCTTATATGTACGGAACTTTCAAGTCCCAATAATCATGTATCGTCACAAGAGACTTCAATCTTTCCTTTGTTCTTTGCGTCTTCAAATCTTTTTTAGCCATTCATTTATACATCTGCACTTCTTGCAGGTATGATTCTATGATACTCACCATTATTATCTCACTATCTTATTTATTTATTTATCGACGTCGATTCATTACTTTTCGGTTCTACACTTTACTATACATTATATCATTTATTGAGATCTCATAGCTTTTCACGTACCCGGGATTTTTCAATAACCTTCATGTCTAGTGTCTCTTTAGGAGACTATTATGGGGTCTTTTCTTGATTACCTCGATTCGACCATCTTAACTTTCTTGCTCCATTTTATCTATTCATTTGAGGATTTTAATTAGAATCTACGTGCCATAGACTCACTACCATTTTATCGTTCTTACTACTGGGACAAACATTGTATATTGGTGCATTAAACAAGTATTTTTGATCTTGTCACTTCATTTCTAGGCACTTAACTTGTTTGGCAATTTCTAGGATCTGGAATATAAATGGTCTCTTGAACTCAAGGTTTCTTTTCATTATTTGTAAGGATTAACTTTTGTATTTATCTTAATTCATTCAAAGTCCTCGATGCCATTCCCATGATATGAATTATCATTCTCAAAGTCCCATTTTTTATGCGTTTTGTGGTGGATTTATATTGATATTATATCAACACATTTACAATATCTCTCATGGGAAAACTATAGGTTTCTGTGACCAAAAACCATTATAACGGGGAGGATTCATTGTAAATTTTTGGTAAGATGAGAATTCATATGTTATAGCATGCCCCATAAACTAAAACTTTTTTCTTAAAATTATTGGCTTTGCATATCAACTGTAGACGTTTTAAAAACGTTTTAACAAAAGCAATTCGTATGAACATGGGTACCTTTTAAGTTCAACAATTATTCAATATTCGACCAAATACTTGGTATGTATTCACCACCATTCTCTATTATATTATTTGGTAACCCATGCTCTTGGTGCCACTGATCAAGCAATTTTAAGTTGCGTATATTCGATGATTTATTTTGACGATTGCATCGATTTTTATAACTCAAATGATCCCCACATGACGGATGTAATGGCCTAATATCCTTTATATTATTCGAAAAGTTTATCGGGACAAAAATCTTTACTTTAATTGTGGTGATGATAGATAACCAATTAACTTCCAATGTGAACAATAAATTATACTATCAAGAAACTCATGGTTTTCTATATATTTCGCATCATCGTTTGACTCGGGATGGTCCAAACGGTTCATGACAATTACGTACAAACAATTTTGGGCTCATATAAACTTTATTTTATGACCACATGTGCTTCCATCGTAGTGTTATATATTAAAAAATTATAAATTTTAATATAAAAAACATTTAAAACTTAAATTTAATTCATAAATGGGAGATAAACACAACTAATGCAAAAAAAATTCAATTATCTTGACAGAAGTGTATGCTAAGGTATGCTAACATGGAGAAACATGCGGTGCATAGGTTAAAGATAGTTTGTCCAATGCACAATAGAAATTTAAGTTACGCAAAGACTTTGGTGTTACAGTGCTCAAAGCATGTAGATAGTTATAATTCTTTCTACAATATCAAATAAAGGTTTTGGTTTTTTTAAAATTTTATTCAACTAATATATCAATAATCTATTATAAATCTTTCCCAGTATGGTCCTTACTTTATTTAAAAACCAATTATAGATGATCGACCTTACTACAACAAACTTGTGACCATATTAAATATCCAGAGATCATATTTCTAAGCACAATCAAGATTTAATAATCATCAAGATTTACTAGTATTCTAATTCTATCAATAAATTATTGGTGTTTTACAAATTAATATGGTAAGCAAAAGTAAACCATATTTTTGCAACAAGACATGGTTGTTTTCTTTAACTGGGTTTATGCATCGCAACACATCGGAACATGTATTCGAACTATATGTTAAGGGTTTCTTATAAATAAACAAATTAAATCTGATTAATCCCTTGTAAGATCTTTAGCTATAGCAATTAAAATAACAATTCAAGAGAATATAACAAAACAGAATGGTATGCTTACACTTTCAAGTTTCAAGGTTTGATACAAAGCAACCATAAAACACAAAGACAATTGTGTTTGTTTATCTAAATCATGCATGTGTCATGTTCTAAGCTCATAGAATTTATAAAAATAACTATGTACTAGAAAACAGTAATTCATATTATCACAGCACACTATAGAATAAGTAATTTCGAAACAACAATTCAATAAATTACGATGATAGTTGGGTTCGAGATTTACCTTTTAGAAACATACTTGCAAGACTTTCAACAGAAAACATATAAAGATTATATGAAAATAAGATAAAGCGTGGTGTGTTATGATTTGTAATTGATAGGTTTAGCTAAGACAGAACGGCCATACATGCAGATTTCTTTTTTTTTCAATTCAATTAATCAAGAATCATATGAGAATCATGACAAAGTTTGCATGTTCGTATGTTAAAAGTATCATATATACGAAGAAAAATTCATGAATTACCTCTTTAGATCTAAAATCATATTTAAAGCGTGCTGAAGTAACAAATACATGAACTACATAAACAACAGTATTATACACGTTGTACAATTATTTACTTTCGACATCATGCAAGCTTTAACCAAACAAATTTGTGGTTTGATTTTTCTAAAGTTTAAGCTAATGCACCTAATGGCAATAAAGAACCAACAAGTATAAAGTTGTACAATCATAATTACAAAATCAAGATCAACATTTTACGAGATAACAATCAAAACAAAGGATGTTGATTTAGTTAGCTAATAATATGAAAATATCTGATGTTGTCCATTTAACATGTGAGGATAATAGTTCACACACATCGAAAGATTTGTTTGCCATACTTAAAACTCAGGACTAACAATCACTTAAACTGAGCTGACCATCAATTATACTGACCATGACCACATAGTCAGATATGAAAATAATAATTCGATGCAAATCTAAACCTAAGCACGTGCCTCGTTTCTTTCGCTATGTAGCTTTCAGATTATAACCCACTACATATATATATTATAAGTATTTATATGAAAATACATTCGCAATTATATTTATGAATTATACTCTTATATTAAAAGGACAGAAATTAATTAGGATTGCCTCCCCGAGGCAATCTTTAAATGCTACTTTTCCGACCGGGTTAACCCACCGGAAACTCCTCCGGAACCTTCATTCATTTGCAAAACTCAGCCCCATTGATTCGCAAGTTTTATATCTGTAAAATATATATAAAATATAACCTTAAGAGTAATTAAGAAAGTTACCAAGTTACCCTTGATAAAATTCACTCTCAAAAATATATATAATATAATATAAAATACGTATATTAAACCGGGTAAGTTTGATCACCCGGGTCGTTTCCCCAACGACTAGTGAAATTGAAACCACGTTTAGGTTCGGATCCTGATTTGAATGGAACAAAGATATTTTGGATAAGCTATTACTACTAAATAAGAAGCAACAAATAATGACAATTAAGCAAGTAAACAAATTTAAATCCCTAAAAATGTAAACTAAAATTTCACTAAATAAAGAAAATTTGCCGAAAATTATTAAAAATAAAAGCCCTAATTTTTTTCTTTTTATAAAAGTTTAATTAAACTAATTAAAAATTAAACCTAATTACTAATTAAAACTAATAAACTTAATTAAATTCTTAATCTAAGGACTAATGGTGCAAAAAGGAAAAGGACTAACGGGGAATCTAACAAATTAACGGAGGGACTAACTGAAAAACAACTAAGATCGAAAAGTTACACTTTCTACCCTGAGAATCTACCCCGATCACAAATAAAGTCCAATAAGCATTCGAAATTTTAAAGAGCTTAAAATGAAAAACTCAAAGAAGCAAAGTTGTAAAGGAAGCTAGTGGGATCAAAATTAATAAAGGCTACTTGGGCTGAAACTCACAAATAAGCTCAAAAAGAGCTTATCTTAAAACTGTTTACAGAAAGTGAGGGTTTGGGCTTATTTTTACTTAAACAGCCATAAAATACTCAAATAAAGCTTAAATCTAAAAAGGAAAAGTGATTTAGAAAGCTTATGATGTGCTTATTCTAAAAATGAAAAGAAATTAAAGCTTAAACTACTTTTATGCTACTGAAATTGATCATGAACTAAGCAAACTCAGGAAATAAGCAAAGTAACACAAAATCCAAATAAGCTAAAAACCTTAATAAGCTACACTAGACTTTAAAACTTTATGGACTTATCAAACTACTTATTATCTATCTAAATAAGCTATAAAATCTAGTCTTTTAAGCTAAATTAACAAATTAAAATTCTAAAGTTTCTAAGTACTGTTTTTGGAATTTTCAGGTTTTTTATGACTTTTGACAGCTAAATAAGCTAAGACAATAAGCTAGAAAACAAAATTAAAGACTTAAACTATATTAAGCTATATTAAAACTCAAGTCCTACAAAGTTTGATAAGCTAAATCCTAAAATTACTGTTCTAAATTAAACTAAGAACACAGCAGTACTAACTGAGGTTAGTACTGCTAGTGTAAAAGTTCAGCAGTACTTTCAAGTGAAAGTACTGCTGATGCAATTTGACTTTTAAGAACAAAATTAAGCTATGAAATAAGCTAGAAAATGAAAACTAAAGCTAAATTCATAATAAGCTATAACTAAACTTAATACTACTGAATTTGACAAGCTAAAATCTAAGCTAACAGTACTAACTTATGGTTAGTACTGGTAGTGTAAAGGTTCAGCAGTACTAACTGATGTTAGTACTGCTAGTGTAAATCAAGAGTGCACTAAACCAAACACCCCTTTTAGATTATGACAGATTTGAGAAAAACTTTTTAAGAGAAATCTAATGAACAAATACTAAATACCAGATAAAAACTAGCTTAAAACAAACTTAGCAATCATGATTAAACAACTGAATAAGTAAAATTCTAAGATCTTAACTAATTAAGCTAATATTTTTGGATTTTATGAGTTTTTATGACAGAAATTAGTAACTAATGATCTATAACTATTTAAGCAAAAACAGACTAGAACATATAACTAATAAGCACTAGAAGAGATATTTAAACACTAATAAGCAAAGAGAATAAGCAAATAAGCAATATTAAGCATATAAACTATAATTAAGCAATTTAAATTGGAATTAAAGAGAAACTTACTTGATCCTTTAGCTAAACAAAAGGAACCAATAAAGGCAGCTACAAGCTCCCTAGCTTATTAACAAGCTAGGGTATAAGTCCTTGGGATCTCTTCCAAGTTAAGATCCCCTCCAAAGCTCGAATAACAATAGATCCTAATAGATTTAACTGATTTTAAGGTTAGATAAGATTAATACAGAATACAAACAGCACAATTCAGACTTATAGACGCAAGAGAGCTTATATTAGCTTATATAAAAAGATTAAGAAGATTTTAAAGTAAACACTGAATTTTAATTAACTTCAGAATCCTGATTTACATAACAGTGAAAAGAGATTACAAAACGATTTATACAACGGAAAATAAAGCTAAAACAAATAAGCTATCAAAAAATTTTCAAATTAAGACATACTAACTTCTCCAAAAAAACGACAACTCTCTCAGGTCAATGTGTGAGAAAAGGCCTCACTTGTTTATAGCACTTGAGGAATGACTTCTAGTGAATACTATGCCCTATGCCCATCCAATCTTTCAACACTCAGGTCCAATCATTTCTTCAAGCCTATTGAGCTTCATTTGTCCGTTGTTTGACATCAACTGTCGTGGACACATGAGGAGATAGCGCAGCGTGTCATTCTCATCGAGTGTACGTTTGAGTGCTTCTTTTAGTTAGTGTTTTAGTCTAGCCAAAAACCACAATACAAAGTGTGCTACTACTCACCAATTCGTTGACGTGGCCTTGATATGTGGGATAAGGATAAGTAAAACACCACTTGATAAAGACAATGATTTGTCCCTTCATTTGTGTTTATGTGAGCTCTCAATGAATTGAACCTAAGCACCCTTAAATTGGAAAACCCCTTTGAACTTACCCTGATGGTGAAACGGGGAAGATGGGGTGATCAAATAGTAATCACCTTTGGCTACACTAAAATTCGAACAGTTAAAACCAGTTGGGAGTTTTGACATTTTGACTCATTACAGTCCCTCCTCTTTCTTCCCTTTTTTTACTAGTATAAATATAACTTTCCGGGATTTGCAAGACTGCGGCCACTTAAGGCTCTCATAACAAGACAGGAAATTGCTAGTTATTTCTAGAGCTTCGGATTTAGTATCTTTGGCTTCTTTCTTGATCCTCGCTACTTCTCGTGTCCAGTGGCTTCTGCTATCGTTATTGCGACTGTTTTCATCTTGTTGATTTTTGAGTCTATCCATACCCTGCAACAACAAAAAAAACACAAATACAAGCAAGATTTCTTTTTCCACTATGTTGATGAGTCTGATTTTGGTTAATGAGAGATTATTTTAAGTATAAATGGATATGTGTATTTTACACCTATCAAAATTCCCCAAACTAAACGATTGTGTGTCCTCACGCAATATCACATGCCTTATAACCAAATACCTCGAAAATTCCCCAAACTAAACCTTTGAAAAGTAGCAAAGAGTTTTGTTGAGAGAGTTAAGAGATCACAAGTTATAAAACACCCGATTTCCTATTTTCAAAGATTTTTCTCTTTTTATGATTTTTCTTGATATTTAACTTCCTAACTACAATTTATTTTTGTGTTGACATAATGTATTGTTTTCATTACCTCATTGGTAACTTTTAGGATCATAGAATAAAAAGCACAATTAAGTGTCTAAAAGATAACTTCATCATCCCCGATTTTTCACTTTTCCCATGCTAAGCTTAAAAACAAGATCATTGTTAATTACGAACTAAGATGCTAAGACTACTTATAATTACAACTTGTGAATTCCTCTTCCCGACATAAATCATAAATTTAGGTGAGTGTGTTCAAATTAATTTAAACCATTAAATCCACATATTAGATAGTTGAAATCCGACCAAGCTTTACACATGGGCCTTTTGGGCTAATATGTTAATCACTTAGTAGAATCACAACTCAAAGCAAACAAAAACCTCCTTAGCTAAGACATCGTTGGTTCACTTGTCCCATGAATGACTTTCTTCTCTAGCGATCCCACCGTCATCGGGTAAGTGCTAAGGCTTTTGACACCCCATCCGGAGAATACTAACCGAAACGTATGAACTTCCGATGAAAAAGCTTTGTAGACTTTTGCAAACCTTAGCTCAAAAAGAATACCTTGGTTTTAGAAAATGAAACTTTTACTATTTATTTTCTAACTTTGCAACTTTATTATACTATTCACATTATTAGGCTAGGAATTGGTATCACTTTTCTTTCAACGACACATCGGCCTCGCCTCCGACAAGAGCTCGCGTACTTATAATGATACTAACCCTAAATATACATCCTCCACCCTTTCTTTCGACGTCACATCGGGAGCGAACCGACAAATGCCCATGTACTTTATTGCGATGGAGTTTGTATATTAATTATTAACACTTAAGGATTTATAACTTGCATCCTTTTTATTCATCAACTAGATTTTGATTTTATTTTTTTTTAGTAAAAATTTCGTATTTAGAAAACCAAAGTATAAACTCGAGCTAAAATTCTTATTTACCAACGATTTTTGACTCATCATCGATAAAGCTTTTCTCTGAATATGTTGATTAGACTTTTAAGAGTAAAACTCTAATTTGCAAAAATTAAAGAGAACACGTATAATTAATCATTTTAAGAACTCCGGGGAAGAAAAATCACAAGTTATTCTTATAAGCCCTTAAGTTTTCCAAATAAACTTTGTTTAGCATCCTAATTCGTAAACAACACTATCATCTCTTATTCTTCACAAAAGATATTTGCAAATACTTAGCCTATATAAAATCCAACTCGGCATATTTAAAATCTTCTTGAGATTAGCACAAGTCTTCATTTACTAATGATTTCAAGTCTAGCATGTTTAAAGTCTACATGAGACTAGCACAAACTATCATCATTAATTGTTAAGGAAGAAAGCTAGAACTCTACACGTACGATCGGGTCAAAAATTACTTCTTATTCTTACCAACGGAAAACCTACATTTTAGTCTTAACATTTTATTTTATTATTATTATTTTTTTTTTAATTTTTTTTATGATAACTAAAAATTTAAAATTTTTGCTATTTTTGTGGGAAAACGGGTACGTGAGAACAAAACAATAAGCAAGTAACATCAAATCGATAGATTCCCTTCCCCAAACTAAAACGAAACATTGTCCTCAATGTTTAAAGTCGGGTTTCTACGTAAATCTAAGCCGTTTATGAAGTATGCAAAGATAAACGTTAATCGATAAGATGAAAGGATATCGGATCTCCCCAAACTAAATTCACACAAAGGATGAGAAGCTCGAGTAGAACGGGAAACAACACTGGTCACGGGAGACTTCAAAGAATTTGTTGGAAGAATCCTGCAAAAATCACAACAAACAAGCAACAAACATCGAGAAATCGGAAAGAGTACAAGCCTCTCTCAACACAACACATTAGAGAAGAAAATAGAAAGAAAATAGAAAGGATAAGCATGGGGTGAACTCCCACGAAGCGGCTTGTTTTTTATCACTGAGTCGCAAGCTCGACTCGATCCCTGAATTTAGTTGTCCTTAGGGAAAGTCTGGAGGTCCGGGATAACCAATGGTGGTGTATCCCCTCCATAGTAGTGCTTCAAACGGTGGCAGTTGACTTTGAAATTAGAACCATCGGCATGAGACAACTTGGCAGTGCCATAAGGATAAACTTCAGTGATTGTGAAAGGTCCGGACCATCGGGACTTGAGCATTCCGGAAAAAATCTTTAATCGGGAGTTAAAAAGCAAGACTAGATCACCAACATTGAAGATTCGGTTCTTTATCTTGGAATCGTGTAGTTTCTTTGTCTTCTCCTTGTAGATTAATGAATTCTCGTAAGCTTGATCACGAAGCTCGCTAAGTTCATTAAGTTGAAGCTTTCGATGATCGCCCGCGGTCTTTAAATCGAAGTTGGCATGCTTAAGAGCCCAATACGCTTTGTGTTCTAGCTCAACTGGTAAGTGACACGCTTTTCCATAGACTAACTTATACGGAGTTCATCCAATTTGAGTCATGTTAAGCGGTTCTAAAAGCCCATAATGCATCATCTAGTTTGTCGGACCATGAGGCACGGTTTTCTTCCGACCGTCCTCTCCAAAATTCTTTTGAGACCTCGATTCGTGACTTCAACTTGACCACGTACGTTTGAGATGGTAAGGATCGAAAAGACGATGGGTGACACCATAATTAGACATAACTTTATCAATTTGTCGTACAAAATGGTTCCCACGATCGCTTATGATTGACTCTCTGAGCACCGAATCGGGAGAAAAAGGATTTAAATGAATTTAACAAACTACCCTAGCAG
The DNA here is from genome assembly GCA_026074375.1 of Tanacetum coccineum. NCBI lineage: Eukaryota > Viridiplantae > Streptophyta > Magnoliopsida > Asterales > Asteraceae > Tanacetum > Tanacetum coccineum. The sequence continues at coordinate 26,976 of BQNB010039697.1, read as the reverse complement.
TCGTTGGTAGGGAGCGCTTTCGCTTCAACCACTGGAAAGATAGACCGACTGCTACTAAATATATTTGTTACACCCACCTAGATGACGTAAAATGGGTCCCATAAAATCAATTCCCCATATAACGCCATCGCGAAAATCTCACAAACTAGATTGCATATTGAGATAATCTCATCACGTGAGAGATTTTTGCCTTGTCTTTGACAAGCATCACAAGATTTGAACAAATTCGTAAAGCAACCCTATATAAATGGTAGGACCAAAAGAAACCGGCATCAAAATACCTTCTTGGCGCAATTTAGCACCAATACGAGACCCCCGGTGGGTCCACTGTGACAACATCGAGAATTTCGAGGAGCTCATTCCATCTAACACACCTTCGTGATTAATTGATCCGCACAAGTCCTTGAAAAGAAAAGGGTCCATCCCCAAAAAAAATGTTATACATCTTTAAAGAACTGTTTTCCATGAGTCCTACCTTCATTTTTTATGAAATTTTCCCCCGGTGGTATTAGCAAAGTCAGCAAACCACGGGTTTACTTTGGATCTTTGGAAGTTTATACAACTTAAAGTCCTCTAAAGGAAAAGTCTCGGTAAATCTCAATTTGTATCAAAAGTATTTTCCGAAAGGATTTTCAAGACGCGAGAGGTGAACAGCGCATGGTTTTTTACAGCTCCCTTAGTGTCGATAACCTTAAAATCAAATTACTAGAAGAGTAAGACCCATCGAAGCAATTCTTGCTTGGCGTACTTTCCTGTTGAAACGGTATTTCAAAGCGGAGTGGTCCGTTTAAAAATCCAACACTTTTTGTTCATGATTAGATATGATCGAAACTTTTCGAAAGCATAAACAACTGCAAGCATCTCTTTCTCGGTTGTTGTGTAGTTTGATTCTGCTTCTGTCATAGTCTTACTTGCATAATGAATTGGTCGGAAATGCTTCTCAATCCTCTGCCCTAGAACCGCACCTATTGCATAATCACTTGCATCGCACATGATTTCAAAAGGTTTGGTCCCATTATGGAGCAATGAGAATTGGAGAGCTTCGGTCAATTTCATTTTCAATGTTTGAAAGGCTAGAATGCAATCAACCGCAAAAAAGGAAATGAGTAGAGATTTTCTCTAGCGATGGGTCCATGGGTCGTAGAGATATTGGAAAAAGTCCTTGATAAATCTTCGATAAAATCCCGCATGCCGAGAAAACTTCGAATTCCTTTAACGAACGTTTTGATGATGAAGCTTAGAAATTAACATCAACTTTGGGCCTTCTCGACTTCAATTCCTTTTCAAAGATCTTATGTACCAAAACAATTCCTCTATAACCATGAAAAGGCTCTTTTTCCCAATTTAGTGCTAATTTGGTGTCCTTCCCACCTTTTAAGCATTTTTAATCTAAATTGCAAAGACACGAGGAAAAAGAATCTCCCAAAACTGAAAATCGTCCATAAAAACTTCATTGTTTTACCTCTATCATATCGTGAAAAATGGCCCATACATACAACGTATGGAAAGATACCGGGAGCATTCGCACAAACCAGCATAGGAATACACTGTACGCGAAAGTTCCGTATGGCAGTAAGTAGTTTATTTTCTTATCTTATTGGATCATTGGATTTGAAATATAACCCTGAAAAACCGATTTAAGAAACAATAAAAACTCGTTGCCATGGCTAATCGTTCTAAACATTTGGTCATGAATGGTACGGAAAATGGTCTTTAACAAGTTGTTCGTTTAACTTTCGTAATCATGCAAACTCTCCATCCCGTGACTTAAAAAAAAAAAACTTGTAGGCACCAGCTCATTTTCATCGTTTGTGACAACGGTCCATACCACCTTTTATTAGGAACACAATGGACTGAAACAAATACCATGGACTATCCGAGTAATGGATAAAATCCATCTTGCGTCAAGAGTTTTACTACTTCATATTCTTGATAGACGTCGTGGATTTTAGGGTTAACCCTCCTTTAGATGTTGGACTGAAGGTTGGATAATCCTCTTCTAACAGGATTTTGTGAGACAAAACTCTGGATCTATCCTCGGATATCAGAAAGTATTCCAGCAATTGCTTGTTATTATCCGTTTTTTTGAGAGAACGATATTTAGAGAGTCTTTTTTCTTCTTGGCTCCAAATCATTTGAAAATATAAATGGAAGTTTTGTTATTTTCCTCTAAGGAACGCATACTCGAGATTGCGGAGGTAACCTTTAAGTTCGACTTCTGGTATTACAACTATTGGTACATAAGAAGTAAGTCGATATTCGACGAAGATTTCTTTTGGATTCCACAACTTTAACTCATTTGAAGTTCTGGTAAATAATCACCATGGTTTGGGTGAGGTAATGGATCATTGTTGAGAAGTGCCTCGAGAATGATAATGTCACCCTCGGGATCGTAGTATGTAGCATTGAAAACTGGTGAAACTGGTTCATCATCGATTGTTATGAAAGCATCGGCTTCTTCAAAGAGGAGAAAATCACTTTCATCAAACGGAGTGAGTGTTAGAGATGAAATGGAAACAATTGGATCGAAGTGCGGAGAAGGATTGTTGTAAGCAACGGAATCGGAAAATCCAAGTACTTCTTGTGAGTACTCTTCACAAGTAACATCGATTAGATCAACCTTTTTCAACGATTCGAGATTGTTGTATGAAATGGAAGGTGCATCACCACATTTAAGGGTTAACGATTGATCATCACTCCTAAGAGTAATCTCTCCTTCGTAAACATCGATTAAAGCATGAGCCGTCCTAAGAAAGGGTCGCCCGAGTATCAACGGTACTCGAGGAATCGCATAAATCAAGAACAACAAAGGTCGGGCGCGGGAAAGTAAAACTTCCCTACTTTGACAAAAACATTTTCAGCTACACCGGGTTGGTTTGGAAATGTACAGTCTGCTAAATCTAAAACCATATTTGTTTTCAGTAGGGCCTGAAGTTGGAAGCTGGTTCCAAATATAAAAGGCATGAGATGATACTAGCACCTAAATCGCAAGGGCTAAGAAAACCATCGAACTCTTGAAAATCAACAATGGATATGAAAATCGACCGGGTCACCTAGCTTTTCGGAAGCTTTTTAAGGACAACCGCACTACAATTTCATTCACGCGTTTGGGTTATAACTCAATTTAACTTGTCTTTTGGGTTATTTAACATCTTTTTTGAACATCGAAGCAAACTTTGGCATATGAATGAGAGCATCCGCGAAACTTAGCTCAAAGTGAAGATTACGGAAGATTTCCATAAACTTTGAAGCTAGGATATCATCCTTTTCACGAATCTTTTGTTTATTGAGTCTCGATGGGTAAGGCAAATTAGGTTTGGCTTTGTTGGCAACGAAAGAAGGTTCTTCGATTGGTTCTTTTGTCTTGGTTTGATCTGGACCCAATGGAGGAGGCTGGATGTCTACGTTGTTCGTAGCTCTCCGTATCCTTTGTCGCCTCACTTTCCTTTTCCACCACCGGCTGGTGAAACAAGGTCCAACGAGAAACACCACTACGAGTTGTAATTGCCTTGGCTTCGTTCCTAGGGTTTGGAATGGTATTGCTAGGTAAAGAACTTGAACTTGAAGGTTGGTTGCTATGATAACTTTGCATGAAACCGAGCATCATCTTCTGAAAATCATCTTGCTTCTTTTGAGAATCATTGTAAACTCTTTGAAAATCATTTTGGTTTCTTTGAAAATTATCCAACTTCATTTGCAAGTTATTCATATTCGCATCATTTGCTTTAGCATAACTTTCAAAATCCGTTTTGGACACTCCTTGAGTTTGTGAAACGGGAGGTAAAGCTTGATTAACCAAAGGTTGATTTGTTGGAGGTTGGTATGGTGGTGCTTGGTAAACGGCTCCTTGATTGTTAGGACGGTTTTGATTAAAATTACCTCCACGGTTTTGGTTGAAATTAGAATTGGTTCCTTGATAACGGTTTTGGTTGTTTTGGACATTCGGTTGATTGAAACCTGGTGGTCTCATTTGACTTGCCAAATTGGAAGGTTGGTTTCTTTGGAGAAAATTACCAACAGCTGCGGTTTGTTGAAATTGTTGATGTAGGTCATGAAAAACGGGAAAATCGTTTCCACCTCGAGTTAACGGACAATGGTTAAAATTGTGATTCGATCCACAAGTAACACATACTTCCTCAACTGCTTTGACGGGTGCAGGAGTAGTAACAACTAAAGCTTTCATTTCATTCAACATTTTGTTCATCTTGATAGTCATCTTATCCTCGAGAGAAGCGGCTATTTGTTGCATATCGAAAGAATTATTAGAAGGTAGGACAGAATTATAAAGAGAGCATCCGTACTCACTCTTGAATCATAAGTCACGACTTCTTAAGTAACGAACTTTTTTTTTTAGATTTTGCTTTCAATAATCGCTAAACCTTCTTGAGGCATCTTGTCTAAGAAATTGCCACCTGCTGCAGAATCTAAGGCATCTTGATCGTTTGAATTCAAAGAATTGTAAAAAGTATCGAGTTGGTGGAGTTCCGAAAAGCCATGGTGAGGACATTGACGAAGGAGTCCTTTAAAACGTTCCCATGCTTCGTTGAAGGTTTCGTTGGGTTCTTGGAAAAAATTGGTGATTTTGTTTCGGAGGGTAAGAGGTTTTGATGAGGTGGGAAGCAATTGGTTAATGCATTTAGAAACAAGGTCGTACCCATGTTAGAAATTGATCTGGATGATTCCTTGTCTAACCAATCTCGGGCTTCACCGTCTAGAGAAAAGGAAAAAGCAAAAGCTTACCGAAGTGTTCGAACTTCTGGATGTCTAAACGTTGAAGTGACCTTGTTAAAAAATCGAAGGTGATTGTGAGGGTCTTGTCTACCCGTAAACTTATTACTTTGCACAAGATTGATTAAAGGTTGTTTGAGCTCGAAATTGTTAGCATTGATTGGTGGAACAACTATAGCATCTTCATAACCCTCGATGGGTGCTTGTAACATTTGGGCCATTGTTCGATTGTCGGCCATTGGAACAACGTTTTGTTCAACAATTGGTTCAACCGGAAGATTTTGTTGTTGTCGACGTCTTCGAGATTGCGAACGAGTGCGCATAAAAAGAAAAACTAACAATTAAAAAGCAAAACTTTACACTAATTAATTTTTTTTTTTAAATTTTAACGGTTACACGAAAGAGACTTAAACCAAATAATCAACTACTTCACGGTAGCTCTTGAAAATTTCTTTTCAAGGTGAGCCGTACTTGGTAGAGACACAAAAGGCAAGTGTTAAATCTTTGATTACGATTTGGGAACAATTGCAAGTTCACCGGAAATTGAAATGATAATATCTCAATAGAAGATATTATTTGTTGGTGTTCGATTACCAACTTTGTTTATTTTATTTCTTTTTTAAAGGACAATTTTTTTATGTTTTTGATTTTTCTATTTTTTTTATCTTTTACTTATACTAAAAAGAAAAGGAAAATATTTTTTACTTTTTATATTTTATGATTTTTTTGGATTTTTGAATTTTAAAACAAGAATGAAACTTTCGAGGACGAAAGGATCTTCAAACCAAATCAACAAACAAAAACGTAGGAATCGTAAACACTAGTCCCCGGCAGCGGCGCCAAAAACTGATTCGCAAGTTTTATACACGTAAAATATATATAAAATATAACCTTAAGAGTAATTAAGAAAATTACCAAGTTACCCTTGATAAAATTCACTCTCAAAAATATATATAATATAATATAAAATACGTATATTAAACCGGGTAAGTATGATCACCCGGGTCGTTTCCCCAACGACTAGTGAAATTGAAACCACGTTTAGGTTCGGATCCTGATTTGAATGGAGCAAAGATGTTTGATTTGGTTTCTAGAAATAAAAGCCCTAATTTTATCTTTTTATAAGAGTTCTTAATTAAACTAAATAAACCTAATTACTAATTAAAACTAATAACCTTAATTAACAACTTAACTAATGACTAAGGGTGCAAAAACCTAAGAAACTAACGGGGAAACTAACAAACTAACGGAGGGACTAACTAAAAAACAACTAAGATCGAAAAGTTACACTTTCTACCCTGAGAATCTACCCCGATCACAAATAAAGTCCAATAAGCATTCGAAATTTTAAAGAGCTTAAAATGAAAAACTCAAAGAGAAGCAAGTTTGTAAAGGAAGCAAGTGTGTAATCAAAATTAATAAATGCTACCGGCTGAAACTCACAAATCAAAGCCAAAAGAGCATATCTTAAAATTGTTTACAGAAAAGTGAAGTTTTGGGCTATTTTTTACTTAAACAGCCCATAAAATACTCCAAATTAAATCTAAAATCTAAAAAGGAAAAGTGATTTAGAAAGCTTATGATGTGCTTATTCTAAAAATGAAAAGAAATTAAAGCTTAAACTACTTTTATGCTACTGAAATTGATCATGAACTAAGCAAACTCAGGAAATAAGCAAAGTAACACAAAATCCAAATAAGCTAAAAACCTTAATAAGCTAAACTAGACTCTAAAACTTTAAGGTTTTATAAAACTACTTATAATCTATCTAATTAAGCTAGAAAATCTAGACCCATAAGCTAAATTAACAAATTTAAATCCTAAAGTTTCTAAGTACTGTTTTTGGCTTTTTAACTTTTTGACAGCAAAAATAAGCTATGTAAATAAGCTAGAAAATGTAATCTAAGACTTATTCTATATTAAGCTATAACTAGACTTTAAAATGCTAAAAGATAAGCTATTAAATCCCACAATTACTCGACTAAAAGTTACACCAAAGGTAGCAGTACTAACTTGATAGTTAGTACTGGTAGTGTAAATTTCAGCAGTACTAACTTGAAGGTACTGCTGATGCAATTTGACTTCTAAGAACAGAATTAAGCTATGAAATAAGCTAGAAAATGAACACTAAGACTAAATTTATAATAAGCTATAACTAAACTTAATACTACTGAATTTGACAAGCTAAAAACTTAAGCTAACAGTACTAACTTATGGTTAGTACTGGTAGTGTAAAGGTTCAGCAGTACTAACTGATGTTAGTACTGCTAGTGTAAATCAAGAGTGCACTAAACCAAACACCCCTTTTAGATTATGACAGATTTGAGAAAAACTTTTTAAGAGAAATCTAATGAACAAATACTAAATACCAGATAAAAACTAGCTTAAAACAAACTTAGCAATCATGATTAAACAACTGAATAAGTAAAATTCTAAGATCTTAACTAATTAAGCTAATATTTTTGGATTTTATGAGTTTTTTATGACAGAAATTAGTAACTAATGATCTATAACTATTTAAGCAAAAACAGACTAGAACATATAACTAATAAGCACTAGAAGAGATATTTAAACACTAATAAGCAAAGAGAATAAGCAAATAAGCAATATTAAGCATAAGGCAAGCAATAAAATCAATATTTAAAAACTAGAATTTAAAAGGAAACTGAAGAAGAAACTTACAAACTATCTAGCTAAAAAGAGGACCAATTAAGGAGCTACAAGATCTCTAGCTTATGAATAAGCTAGGAGTATTTACGTCCCTTGGGATCTCTTCAAGGTACAGATCCCTCCAAAAGCTTAGATACAATAAGATCCATAATAGGTTTAACTGTTTTAAGGTCTTAGATAAGGTTAATTCTGATTCAAACAGCTATATTTCAGCTTATAGATGAAAGTAGCTTATGAGTAGGCTTATTTGAGCATCTTTAGCTTATTAAGTGAGCTTAAAGGTTGAAAATAGAAGAGCTTTGACAATAAACTGAATTTTCATTAATTGAATAACTGAATTAATTACTAGTAATGAAATTTACAAGATACATTTAAGTTATAAAATACGATTTAAGCTAAATTCCATATTAAAAAACTAGTATACAAAGAAAGAAAAACGGATTCAAAAACTAGTGCTGGTGTGTGTGAGAAGTGAGGTCTTTTGATAGTGGCAATGCTGAAGCTTATAGGCCTATGCCTTGCTCTCCAAATTTTACATCTCTGCATTCATTTATTCAATCATTTGCTCATCAATGTGGCAGTTTTTGATCTAAATGTGGACACCTGTGGGATTGACAGGCTGGACTTTCTTTGATGTGTCGGTTGTGTTAGTATTTGTGAGTGTGTTTAGCACTAAAACCCATCACAATTTGTGCCTTATTTATTTGATTACGTGGCCTTTGAGCTTGGGCTAGGATAAGTATCCCCTTGATTAGACTAATTTGACCCTTCATTTGTGCTTGCTCTCCCTTGAATTGACCAACGCACCCTCTAATTTTGATCCGCCCCTTATTTTTACCATGGGGGTGAAATGAAGAAGACGAATGAACAGTAAAAGGGGTTCCCGCTCCTTTTTTGACAGTTAAAACTGTGTTGTTTGGGAAGTTTGGCATTATTTGGTCCTTGTCTTTCTTTCTCTCTTTCATGTTATATTAACTTTAGAAATTGCATGATTGGCCCTTGAAGTTGAAAAGTGGCTAAGGGCTTTGGTCTTTTGGGCTTCGGCTTTGTACTCTTTTGATTCTCGTGTCGTGTTTGCTGCGCTTTTGATGTTTTTTTTTTTTTTTGTGATTTTAAACTTATCCATACCTGTCTATACACAAAACACAAATAAAGCTTATTTTTGCTTTTTTGGTTGTTTTGGGTTTTATTGATTATTTTACGGTATAATGGATATGTGTTATTTTACACTTATCAAAATTCCCGAACTAAACGATTGTGTGTCACTCACGAATATCACATGCTTGTAAAACCAAATACCTTGAAAATTCCCCAACTAACCCATGAAAGTAGCAAAGATTTTTGATTTAGAAAATAAAAGATACCACGTTTTAAAACACCGACTTCCCAATTTTTTAAGAATTTTTTTTTATGATTTTTCTTGATAATTAACTACCTAATACAACCTTATTGTGTTGACATATGTAATGTTTTAATTACTTCATGGTAATTTTAGGTCATAGAACAAAAAAAACCAGTTAAGTGTCTTAAAGATAACTTCATTCATTCCGATCTTTTCACTTTTTCCCATGCTAAGCTTAAAATACAAGATCATTGGTAATTACAGTCATGACATAACATACTCTAAATACTAATTGTGTACGTACTTTTCCTCCGCTAATTCTACTTTTGTATTATCAGGATTTTACTTAAGTCATATACCGAAGCTCTTTAAGACTTTTGGTTTCGATACTTTTTAATTCCAAATAAAATAGTGTACTGGTAAGAATGCAATATTAGCTCCCTAGCCATTTTCAAAATCAAATGCAATCGAGATTAAAGTCCACATCGAGGCAACTAAATTTGGCTTTTTATGTGGCTACTTATGCAAGGCACCATTATGTCTAACCCGGAAGGCTCTTTAAGACATGAATGGACCAATCTTATTTGACATATCCATTAGGCTCTTTAAGGTACAAAACAAGACAAAATTCAGCAACATTATTGAACCTTAGTCCTTTAGTAGGCTACAACATCGGTCACGGCCTCCGAAAGATGTAAGCAAACATTTTCGACTTTGGTTATATAAGTATAACTTGGTGCCTTTTATCTCGAGCCACAACGATAGCGAGTCGACAAGAGGTTATTCTATTATTATGAAACGGCTCTACCTTTTATGAAAACTCCTACATCGGCACGCCTCCGACAAGATGAAGTTTTCTGGCAGAGATACTTATTTATTATTATTTTGCATTTTAAGCCAAATTATGTATTCATGATGTTGTAATCTTCTAATCACTAAGGATCTAAAGAAATTCTATTAATATTATTAACAAAAAAAACCATACAACTCTATTTTATTAAAATTCATATAAAGTGAACAAGCTAATGGGAGAAAAAGCCATAATTAATACATATGAGCTTGAAAGAAAACCAACTATTCTACGTTTAGCATCATGACTTATAAATAACACTATCATTTTTGTCTTACAAGAAATTTTGCAAATTGCTTAGCCTTTATAAATCAACTTGGCATATTTAAAATCTATTGAGCTTAGCAAAAGTCTTCATTTACTAATGATTCATGTTTTGCATGTTTAAAAGTACATGAGACTAGACAAACTATATTCATTAATTGTTAAGGGAGAAAGCTAGAACTCTACACGTACGATCGGGTCAAAAATTACTTCTTATTCTTACCAACGGAAAACCTACATTTTTGTCTTAACATTTTTTTCATTCTTTTTTTATTTATGATACTAAAATTTATATTTTTTGCATTTTTTTGTGGGAACGGTTACGTGAGAACAAAAACAATAAGCAAGCAACATCAAATCGATTGATTCCCTCCCCAAACTAAAACGAAACATTGTTCCTCAATGTAAAGTCGGGTTATCTACGTAAACTACAGCGTTTATGAAAGTATGCAAAGATAAACGTTAAACGATTATGGATGAAAGGATATGGATCTCCCAATCTAATTTTACACAAAGGATCGAAGAAGCTCGTGTAGAAGGGATAAAAACACCCTGTACACGAGTAGGCTTCTAAAATTTGTTGGGAGAATCCTGCAAAAATCATAATAAACAAGCAACAAACATCGAGAAATCGGAAAGAGAACAAGCCTCTCTCAACACAACAATTAGAAAATAGAAGAAATTTAAATGATAAGCATGGGGTTAACTCCACGAAGCGGCTTTGTTTTTGATCAACGTGTCGCAAGCTCGACTCGTCCCTGAATTTAGTTGTCCTTAGGGAAAGTCTGAGAGGTCTGGAAAACTATGGTGGTGTATCCCTCCATAGTTAATGCTTAGAACTGGTGGCAGTTGACTTTGAAATTTGAAACCATCGGCATGAGGGACAACTTGGCAGTGCCATAAGGATAAACTTCACGGGATTGTGAAAGGTTAGTGACCAAGGGGTCTTGAGTTTCGGAGAAAATCTTGAATAGGGAGTTGAAATGAAGGATCATTTGATCACCAATATTGAAGATTCGGTTCTTTATCTTGGAATCGTGTAGCTTCTTTGTCTTTCTTGTAGTTTAACGAAATTCTGTAAGTTGTTCCACGAAGCTCGCTAAGTTCATTGAAGCTTGAATGCTTTCGATGATCGCCCGCTGTCTTTTAATCGAAGTTTGGCATGCTTGAGAGCCCATATTAGCTTTGTTGTTCTGCTCAACATGGTAAGTGACACGTTTTCCATAAATAAACTATATGGAGTACAATCTTATTGGAGTCTTGTAAGCGGTTCTAAAAGCCCATAAAGCATCGTCTAGCTTGTCTAACCATGGGGCGCGGTTTTCTCCCACCGTCCTCTCTAAGATTCTTTTGAGTCCACGATTCGTGACTTCAACTTGACCAATCGTCTGAGGATGGTAAGGAGTCGAAAGACGATGGGTGACACCACTATTTAGGACATAACTTTATCAATTTGTCGTTACAAAATGGGTCCACGATCGCTGTATGATTGCTCTCGGAGCACCGAATCGGGAGAAAAGGGATTTTAAGAACTTAACAACTACCCTAGCATCGTTGGTAGGGAGCGCTTTCGCTTCAACCCACTTGGAAAGATAGTCGACGGCTACTAGAATATATTTGTTACCCCTAGATGACGGAAAAGGTCCCATAAAATCGATACCCCATAAATCGAAAATCTCACAAACTTGGATTGCATTTTGAGGCATCTCATCACGTTGAGAGATTTTGCCTTGTCTTTGACAAGCATCACAAGTTTTGACAAATTCGTAGGCATCCTTATAAATGGTAGGCCAATAAAAACCGGCATCAAAAATCTTCTTGGCGGTAGAGTTGGCTCCATAGTGTCCCCCGGTGGGTCCACTATGACAAGCTTCGAGAATTTCGAAAGCTTCTTTGCCATCTACACACCTTCGGATTATTTGATCCGCACAAGTCTTGAAAAGAAAAGGGTCATCCCAAAAATAATGTTTTACATTTTTAAAGAACTTGTTTTTCTCTTGAGTCGACATTCCTTTTTTAATGAATTTCCCCGCGTGGTAGTTAGCAAAGTCGGCAAACCACGGGGTACTTTGGTCTTTGGAAGTTAACACACTTAAAGTCTCTAAAGGAAAAGTCTCGGTAATTTCTTTTGGATCAAAAACATTTTCGTAAGGATTTTCAAGACGAGAGAGGTGATCAGCTTGTCATAGTTTTCAGCTCCCTTGTATCGATAACTTTAAATCAATTCTCTGAAGAAGTAAGACCCATCGATGCAATCTTGCTTTGGCGTCTTTCTTGTTTGAAAGGTATTTCAGGCAGAGTGGTCGTATAATACAACACTCTTGTTATGATTAGATATGATCGATAAACTTCTCGAAGCATTAAACAACTGCAAGCATTCTTTCTCGGTTGTTGTGTAATTCAGTCTCGCTTACCTGTCATGTCTTGCTTGATATGGAATTGGTCGGAAATGCTTCTCATTCCTTTGTCCTAGAACAGCCTACGATTGCATTAATCACTTGCATCGCACATGATTCAAAAGGTTAGGTCCCAATTAGGAGCAATGAGAATTGGTGCTTCGGTTCAACTTCTTTTTTAATGCTTGAAAGCTAGAATGCAATCTTCCGAAAATGAAAGGAGTGTTTTTTCTAAGATGGGTCAAGGGTCGTGAGATTTTGTTTTTGAAAAGTCTTTGATAAATCTTCGATTAGAATCCTGCATGCCCGAGAAACTTCAATTTCCTTTGACGGTGTTGGGTGAGGAGCTTAGAAATGACATCTACTTTGGCTTTATCGACTTCAATTCCTTTTCTAGTGATTTATGTCCTAAAACAATGCCTTCTTTTAACCATTGAAATGGCTCTTTTCCCAATTTTAGTGCTAATTTGGTGTCTTCACACCTTTTAAAGCATTATATCTAATTTGCAAAGAACTGAGGAAAAAGTATCTCCAAAACTGAAAAATCGTCCATAAAAACCTCATTGTTTTCTCTATCAATCGTGAAAAATGGCCTCATACAAACGTTGGAAAGTCGGGTGCATTGGCACAAAACGAATGGAATACGGGACGGTACGCGAAAGTTCCCGTATGGGCATGTAAATGTAAGTTTTTTTCTTGATCTTTAGGTTCAAGGGATTTGAAAATACCCTGAAAAACCATCTAAGAAACAATAAAACTCGTTGCCGGCTAATCGCTCTAACATTTGGTCCATGAATGGTAACGGAAAATGGTCTTTACAAGTTGCTTCGTTTAACTTTCGATAATCGATGCAAACTCTCCATCCCGTGACTAATCTTGTAGGCACCAGCTCATTTTCTTCGTTTGTGACAACGGTCATACCACCTTTTTTAGGAACACAATGGACTGGACTAACCCATGGACTATCCGAGATTGGATAAATCAATCCTGCGTCAAGAAGTTTTTCTACTTCTTTCTTGATGACGTCGTGGATTTTAGGGTTAACCCTCCTTTGATGTTGCACTGAAGGTTGGTAATCATCTTCTAAAAGGATTTTGTGAGAGCAAAATTCTGGATCTATGCCTTTGATATCAGAAAGTTTCCAAGCAATTGCTTGTTTTCGGTTTTTCAAAACATGAATGAGTGAGGTCTTTTCTTCTTGGCTCAAATCTTTTGAAATTATGACTGGAAGTTTGTTATTTTCCTCTAAAAACGCATACTCGAGATGCGGAGGTAACTCTTTAAGCTCGACTTCGGGAATTTCATCTTTTGGTTCATAAGAAGTAGCATATTCGACTGAAGACTTCTTTGGTTCAACAACTTTAAGATCTTTTTGAATTCCGGGTAAGTAATCTCCTTGGTTTGGATGAGGTAATGGATCATTGTTGAGAAGTGCCTCGAGAATGAGAATGTCACCCTCGGGATCATAGTACGTAGCATTGAAAACTGGTGAAACTGGTTCATCATCGATTGCTATGAAAGCATCGGCTTCCTCAAAGAGTAGAAAATCACTTTCATCAAACGGAGTAAGTGTTGGAGATGAAGTAGAAACAATCGGATCGAAGTGCGGAGAAGGATTGTTGTAAGCAACGGAATCGGAAAATCCAAGTACTTCTTGTGAGTACTCTTCACAAGTGACATCGATTAGATCAACCTTCTTCAACGATTCGAGATTGTTGTAGGAAATGGAAGGTGCATCACCACATTTAAGGGTTAACGATTGATCATCATTCCTAAGAGTAATCTCTCCTTCGTAAACATCGATTAAAGCATGAGCCGTCCTAAGAAAGGGTCGCCCGAGTATCAATGGTACTCGAGGATCGGCTATAAAATCAAGAACAACAAAGTCGGCGGGAAAGTAAAACTTTCCTACTTTGACAAAAACATTTTCTGCTACACCGGTTGGTTTGGAAATTGTACGGTCGGCTAATTCTAAAACCATTTTTGTTTCGGTTAGGCCTGAGAGTTGAAGCTTTTTCCAGATGGATAAAGGCATGAGATTGATACTAGCTCCTAAATCGGCAAGGGCTAAGTAACTATCGAACTCTGAAAAATCACAAGGAATGAGAAATCGACCGGGGTCACCTAGCTTTTCTGGAAGCTTTTTAAGGACAACCGCACTACAATTTTCATTCAACGGTGTTTTGGTTAACTCAATCAACTTGTCTTTGTTATTAAGCATCTTTTTGAACATCGGAGCAAACTTTGGCATATGAATGAGAGCATCCGCGAAACTTAGCTCAAAGTGAAGATTACGGAAGATTTCCATAAACTTTGAAGCTAGGATATCATCCTTTTCACGAATCTTTTCTTTGTTGAGTCTCGATGGGTAAGGCAAATTAGGTTTGGCTTTGTTAGCAACGAAAGAAGGCTCTTCGATTGGTTCTTTGTCTTTGGTTTGTTCATGGATCAATGGAGGAGGTTGGATGTCTTCGGTGCTCGGTAGCTCCGTATCCTTTGTCACCTCACTTTCCTTTTCCAAACCGGGCGGTGAATCGGAGTCATCGTATGAAACTCCTCTTACGAGTTGTAATTGCCTTGGCTTCATTCCTTGGGTTTGGAATGGTATTGCTTGGTAAAGAACTTGAAGTTGAAGGTTGGTTGCTACTTCCTAATTCATCAAACTTGGTGCAAAGGCTTGTTAACAAACTTGTAACATTTGCCATTTGATTTTGCAAACCTTGATTTTGATTATGCACATTCTTCAATATTGCATCGTTTGCTTTGACGTAGCTTTCAAAATCTGTTTTCAAAACACTATTTGTTGGAGGTTGGTAAGGTAAAACTTGATTGATTGGTGGTTGATTGGTTGGTGTTTGATATGGTGGAGATTGATAAACTTGATTCTGGTTGTTTTGACGGTTTTGATTAAAGTTTCCTCCACGGTTTTGGTTGAAGTTAGAATTGGTTCCTTGATAACGGTTTTGGTTGGTTTGGACATTCGGTTGATTGAAACCCGGTGGTCTCATTTGACTTGCCAAATTGGAAGGTTGGGTTCTTTGGAGAAAATTACCAACAGCTGCGGTTTGTTGAAATTGTTGGATGTTATCTTGAAAAATGGGAAAATCGTTTCCACCTCGAGTCAACGGACAAAGGTTAAAATGGTGATTTGATCCACAAGTGACACATACTTCCTCAACTGCTTTGACGGGTGCAGGAGTAGTAACAACTAAAGCTTTCATTTGATTCATCATTTGGTTCATTTTGATGGTCATTTTATCCTCGAGAGAAGCGGCTATTTGTTGCATATCGAAAGAATTATTAGAAGGTGAAGAATTAGAAAGAGGAGCATCCGTACTCACTCTTGAATCATTAGCACGACTTCGGGAATAGCGAACAAATATTTTTGACTTGCTTTCAAATAATTGCTAAACCTTCTTGAGGCATTCTTGTCCAAGAAATTGCCACATGCTGGCAGGTATCTAAGGCTCTTGATCGTTTGAATTTAAAGAATTGTAAAATGTATCAAGTTGGTTGAAGTTCCAGAAATGCCATGGTGAAGGACATTGACGAGGAGTCCTTTAAAAACGTTCCTTGCTTCGTTAATGGCTTCGTTTGGTTTTTTGATTAAAAAGTAATGATTAATTCGATAGTAAGTGGTTTTTGATGGGGGAAGAAAAAATATTGATTATGAATTTTGAAACTTGGTCGTCCCATGTGTAGAATTGATCTAGGAAGGTTCACTTGTATAACAAATCTCGGATTTCTCCGTCTAGAGAAAAATGGAAAAGCAAGAAAGCTGAACGAGTGTTCGGACAATTATGGATGTCTTAAACGTTGAAGGTGTCCTTATTAAATAATCGAAGGTGATTGTGAGGATCTTGTTACCCGAAAATCTTATTGCTTTGAAAGATTGATTAAAGGTGGCCCTTAAGCTCAATATTGTTTGCATTGATTGGTGGATGAATATAGCATCTTCATACCTCGATGGGTGCTTGTAACTTTTGGGCATTGTTCGTATTGTCGGCCATTGGGTACAACGTTTTGTTCAACAATTGGTTCAACCGAAAGATTTTGTCGACGTCTTCGAGATTGCGAACGAGTGCGCATAAAAAAGGAAAACTAATAATTAAAAAGCAAAACTTTACACTAAAATTTTTTTTTTTTTTTTTTTTTTTAAATGAATTTTAACGGTTACACGAAAGAGACTTAAACCAAATAATCAACTACTTCACGGTAGCTCTTGAAAATTTCTTTTCAAGGTGAGCCGTACTTGGTAGTGACACAAAATGGCAAGTGTTAAATCTTTGATTACGATTTGGGAACAATTGCAAGTTCACCGGAAATTGAAATGATAATATCTCAATAGAAGATATTATTTGTTGGTGTTCGATTACCAACTTTGTTTATTTTATTTCTTTTTAAAGGACAATTTTTTATGTTTTTGATTTTTCTATTTTTTTTTTATCTTTTACTTATACTAAAAAGAAAATGAAAATATTTTTTACTTTTTATATTTTTTTTTTTTTTTTTTTTTGAATTTTAAAACAAGAATGAAACTTTCGAGGACGAAAGGATCTTCAAACCAAATCAACAAACAAAAACGTAGGAATCGTAGACACTAGTCCCCGGCAACGGCGCCAAAAACTGATTGCAGTTTTACGTACCTATAAAATATATAATAAAAATACTACTTAGGTAAATTCTAACTATTCACCTTTAACTAAGGTAAAAAGTTAAAACTTACAAAAATAATATAATATATATAATATATGTATGTTTAAACCGGGCAAGTATGATCACCCGGGTCGTTTCCCCAATGACTAGTGAGATTGAAACCACGTTTTAGTTCGGATCCTGATTTGAATGGAACAAAGATATTTTGGATAAGCTATTACTACTTGATTAAAAAGCACTAATTAATTGCAATAAGCAAGTAAAACAAATTTTAAATCCTAAAAATGTAAACTAAATTTTCATTAAATGAAGAAAAAGTGAAGAAAATTATTAAAAATAAAAGCCCTAATTTTTATCTTTTTATAAAAGTTTAATTGATCTAATTAAAACTTAACACTAATTACTAGTTAAAACTTAATAAACTAATTTAAAACTTAATTAATGGACTAATGGTGCAAAAACCTAAGAAACTAATGGGGAAACTAACAAACTAACGGAGGGACTAACTGAAAAACAATTAAAATCGAAAAGTTACACTTCCTACCCTAAGAATATACCCCGACAACAAACTAAGTCCCGAAATAAGTTGAAATTTGAAAAATGCTTAAAATGAAAAACTCAAAGAAGCAAAGTTGTAAAGGAAGATAGGGGGAACAAGATTAATGAAGGCTACTTGGGCTGAAACTCACAAATAAGCTCTAAAAGAGCTTATCTTTAAGCTGTTACAGAAAGGAGGGTTTATCCCTTGGTTTTAGAAAATAAGCTATAAAAAACTCAAAACTAGTTCAAAATGAAAAAGGAAAGAAGTTCTAAAGAGCTTATGATATGCTTAATCTATAAATGAAAAGAAATTAAAGCTTAAACTACTTTTATACTACTGAAATCGATCATAAAATAATTAAACTAAGGAAATAGCAAAAGATTAACTCAAAATCCAATTGAGCATAAAAACTTAAAATAAGCTAAAATAGACTCTGAAACTTAAAGGACTTATAAATGACTGATAATCTATCTAATTAAGCTAGAAAATCTAGATCCATAAGCTAAATTATCAAATTTAAATCCTAAAGTTTCTAAGTACTGTTTTTGGCTTTTTAATCTTTTTTGACTCAAAAATTAAGCTAAGATAATAGCTAGAAAATGAATTAAAGACTTAAAATTATTAAGCTTATATTAAATATTTAAATCCTACTGAATTTAATAAGCTAAATCTAAAAATTTACTTATCTAATTGAGGCTGAAACACAGTTTAGTACTAAATAAGGTTAGTATGGTATGTAAAAGTTCAGCAGTACTTTCAAGAGAAAGTACTGCTAGTGCAATTTTGACTTTTGAAAACTAAATAAGCAATGAAATAAGCTATAGAATGAAAACTAAATCTAAATAAGCTGAAACTAAACTTAATTCTACTGAGATTAAAGCTAACAGTACTAACTTGTGAAAGCAGTATTAACTTGGAAGTTAGTACTGGTAGTGCAAAGGTTCAGCAGTACTAACTGAGGTTAGTACTGCTAGTGTAAAATCAAGGGTGCACTAAACCAAACACTACTTAACCATTATGACAGATTTGAGAAAAGCTTTTAAAGAGAAATCTAATGAACAAATCCTAAATACCAGATAAAAACTAGCTTAAAACAAACTTAGCAAACATGATTGAACAACTGAACAAGCCTTAATCTAAGATCTAAACTATTTAAACTAATATTTTTGGATTTTATGAGTTTTTATGACAGAATTTAATAACTAAAGATCTATAACTACTTAAGCAAAAACAGATGAAGACAAACAACTAATAAGTACTAGAAGAGACATTTAAACACTAATAAGCAAAAAGGAATAAGCAAATAAGCAAGTTTAAGCATATAAACTATCATGTAAACATCGTTCATCGCTGATTAACAGTATACACAATCCATGATTGATAAGAAAGTCAAAGAGAAAATTACAACTCACAAAACTTAATCGCCACGCAATATACAAAAACGTAGTTCTGTTATCGCCTTTAGTACTCAATACAACCATACTCGAAGATAGCACTCTCTCGACATTATTTTCAGAACTGTATACGCTGTCTATAGTGAACTCTATCTAACAACTCTCAATTAAACACTCGACATAATACATAATGTAATCCCATTCTAACGTCACAACCAAGTTCATAATAGGTTTAACTGATTTAAGGTTTGATAAGGTTCAATACTGAATTCAAAAAGCCCCTTCTCTTTATTTCAAGCTTCTAGACTGAAAGAGTTAAGTCGATGATTGCGTCTATAGTCTCTCTCCATTAAATGACTACCTCACTTTTTCACAATCCCAATCAACTGCTAAAGAGACTGTAGAACAAAAAAATTGAAGTTAACAACTATAAAACTGAGGATTTTCATAATTGATAGCTGATTACAAATACTTGAAAAAGGTCCACTAACGATCCCGATACCTTAGTCTATTCGCACTCATAGCCCAACATGTCCTAAAACCCGCCGCCCTACCCGTCTTCTTGACCCCACAGTGTGTGTGAGAATGAGGTCTTATTATAGTGCCCAGATGAAGCTTCTAGGACCTCTAGCCCTGCTGTTCAATCTTTCAATCTATGCCATTCATGATCTTCAATCAGTTGATCATCTACATTTGATTGTGGGAGTGGATCATTTTGTGGACACCTGGAGGATTGCCAGGTGGCATTCTTTGATGTGACGGTTTGTGTTAGGTTTTGTGAGTGATGTAGCCCCACAAAAAGCCCAACATAAACTTGTGCTTTTTCTTGATTTCGTGGCCTTTGAGCTTGGGCTAGGATACGTATCCTCTGAGTAGATTAATTGACCCTTCATTTGGGTTGTGTTCTGAATTGACCAACGCACCCTCTAATTTTGATTTGCCTTTTGTTTTTACCATTGGGAGTTGAAACTTGGGAAGACGGGTGCAATAGTAAAGTGTTCCCGCTCCTTTTCTAGGTCATCGTTAATCACGTTTGAAAACAATCGTACTTGATAGTCATGGAATGCCAGAGTTGCAATTTAATCTTTATATCATGTAAATGAATCTGCATCAACGGTATTAAGTTGAAACATACGGACTACTCATTTACATGTGTGCACTACTGGGTCGAGTGTCGTATAAGAATACAACACAGTTTTTACTTGTCACGGAAAAGCTCGCGGGAGGAACCCTTTTACTATTCCACCGTCTTCCCAAGTTCACTCCCATGGTAAATCAAAGGGCACATCAAATTAGAGGGTGCGTTGGTTTCAATTCAAGGAAGCTCAAGCACAAATGAAGGGTCAAATTAGTCTAATTCAAGAGCTACTTTCCTAGCCAAGCTCTAACGGCACGAAAATCAAAGAAAGAAGCACAAGTTTATGTGAGTTTTTGTGCTAAATCACTCACAAAACTAACACAAACGTCACATCAAAGAATGCCACGCTGGCAATCCTCAGGTGTCCACAAAATGATCCAACGTCCCACAATATAGATCAATAGGAAAACGGATTGAAGAATGATTGGCAGAGATTTGAAAGACTTGAAAAGCAGGGCTAGAGGTCTAGAAGCTTCAGATGGGCCACTTATAAAAGGACCTCATTATCACACACACAGGGCAGGTCTTGGAATTTTTCTTTTAATTAGTTTTTACATAATTCATATTTTATTTCTTAAATGTAATTTCCTTTTTCAAGTATTGTAATCAGCTTATTCAATTAATGAAATTCAGTTTTTAATGTTTTAAATTTTGTTTTCTAAGCTCTCTTTTAAGTCATACGCTCTAAATTTGTCTCAATAAGCTCATATTAAGCTCTTTCAGTCTATAAGCTGAAATTGAGTGTTTGAATTCAGTATTTAACTTTATCTAAACCTTAATTCAGTTAATCCTAATATGAATCTTATTGTATCTAAGCTTTTGGAGGGGATCCTTACCTTGGAAGAGGATTCCCAAGGACTTTACTCTAGCTTTCATAAGATAGAGGCTAGTATGCTTGCCTTAATTGGTGCCTTTTGTTTAGCTAAAGGTTTAAGTAAGTTTCTCTTTTCATTCATCTCAAATTTCAGTTTTAAATTGCTTAGTTTTAGTTTATATGCTTAAACTTGCTTATTTGCTTATTCCTTTTTGCTTATTAGTTGTTTGTCTTCATCTGTTTTTGCTTAAGTAGTTATAGATCTTTAGTTATTAAATTCTGTCATAAAAACTCATAAAATCCAAAAATATTAGTTTAAATAGCTTAGATCTTAGATTAAGGCTTGTTCAGTTGTTCAATCATGTTTGCTAAGTTTGTTTTAAGCTAGTTTTTATCTGGTATTTAGGATTTGTTCATTAGATTTCTCTTTAAAAGCTTTTCTCAAATCTGTCATAATGGTTAAGTAGTGTTTGGTTTAGTGCACCCTTGATTTTACACTAGCAGCACTAACCTCAGTTAGTACTGCTGAACCTTTGCACTACCAGTACTAACTTCCAAGTTAATACTGCTTTCACAAGTTAGTACTGTTAGCTTTAATCTCAGTAGAATTAAGTTTAGTTTCAGCTTATTTAGATTTAGTTTTCATTCTATAGCTTATTTCATTGCTTATTTAGTTTTCAAAAGTCAAAATTGCACTAGCAGTACTTTCTCTTGAAAGTACTGCTGAACTTTTTACACTACCAGTACTAACCTTAGTTAGTACTGCTGTGTTCTCAGCCTCAATTAGATAAGTAATTTTAGGATTTAGCTTATTAAATTCAGTAGGATTTAAGTTTTAATGTAGCTTAATATATTTTAAGTCTTTAATTTCATTTTCTAGCTTATTATCTTAGCTTATTTTTGCTGTCAAAAAGTTAAAAAGCCAAAAACAGTACTTAGAAACTTTAGGATTTAAATTTGATAATTTAGCTTATGGATCTAGATTTTCTAGCTTAATTAGATAGATTATCAGTCGTTTTATAAGTCCTTTAAGTTTCAGAGTCTAGTTTAGCTTATTTAAGTTTTTAGCTCAATTGGATTTTGAGTTACTTTGCTTATTTCCTGAGTTTGCTTATTTTATGATCGATTTCAGTAGTATAAAAGTAGCTTAAGCTTTAATTTCTTTTCATTTATAGATTAAGCATATCATAAGCTCTTTAGAACTTCTTTCCTTTTTCATTTTGAACTAGTTTTGAGTTTTTTATAGCTTATTTTCTAAAACCAAGGGATAAGCCCTCCTTTCTGTAACAGCTTAAAGATAAGCTCTTTTAGAGCTTATTTGTGAGTTTCAGCCCAAGTAGCCTTCATTAATCTTGTTCCCCCTATCTTCCTTTACAACTTTGCTTCTTTGAGTTTTTCATTTTAAGCATTTTTTCAAATGTAAACCTTATTTCGGGACTTAGGTTTGTTGTCGGGGTATTATTCTTAGGGTAGGAGTGTAACTTTTCGAATTTTAATTGTTTTTCAGTTAGTACTCGTTTGTTTTGTTAGTTTCCCCATTAGCTTCTTAGGTTTTTGCACCATTAGTCCATTAATTAAGTTTTAAATTAGTTTATTAAGTTTTAATTAGTAATTAGTGTTAAGTTTTAATTAGATCAATTAAACTTTTATAAAAAGATAAAAATTAGGGCTTTTATTTTTAATAATTTTCTTCACTTTTTTCTTCATTTAATGAAAATTTAGCTTACATTTTTAGGAATTTAAAAATTGGTTTACTTGCTTATTTGTCATTTATTTGTTGCTTTTTAATCAAGTAGTAATAGCTTATCCAAAATATCTTTGTTCCAAATTCAAATAGGACTTCGAACTAAAAAGTTGGTTTCAATCTCACTAGTCATTGGGGAAACGACCCGGGTGATCATACTTGCCCGGTTTAAACATACATATATTATATATATTATATTATTTTTGTAAGTTTTAACTTTTTACCTTAGTTAAAGGTGAATAGTTAGAATTTACCTAAGTAGTATTTTTATTATATATTTTATAGGTACGTAAGACTGCAATCAGTTTTTGGCGCCGTTGCCGGGGATTAGTGTCTACGATTCCTACGTTTTTGTTTGTTGATTTGGTTTGAAGATCCTTTCGTCCTCGAAAGTTTCATATTTGTTTTGAAATTCAAAAAAAAAAAAAATCAAAAATATAAAAAGTAAAAAATATTTTCATTTTCTTTTTAGTATAAGTAAAAGATAAAAAAAAATAGAAAAATCAAAAACATAAAAAATTATCCTTTAAAAAAGAAATAAAATAAACAAAGTTGGTAATCGAACACCAACAAATAATATCTTCTATTGAGATATTATCATTTCAATTTCCGGTGAACTTGCAATTGTTCCCAAATCGTAATCAAAGATTTAACACTTGCCTTTTGTGTCACTACCAAGTACGGCTCACCTTGAAAAGAAATTTTCAAGAGCTACCGTGAAGTAGTTGATTATTTGGTTTAAGTCTCTTTCGTGTAACCGTTAAAATTCATTACCGAAAAAAAAAAAAAAAAAAAAAAATTTTAGTGTAAAGATTTGCTTTTTAATTATTAGTTTTCCTTTTTTATGCGCACTCGTTCGCAATCTCGAAGACGTCGACAACATCTTTCGGTAGAACCAATTGTTGAACAAAACGTTGTTCCAATGGCCGACAATCGAACAATGGCCCAAATGTTACAAGCACCACATGAGGGGTATGAAGATGCTTATAGTTATCCACCAATCAATGCTAACAATTTTGAGCTTAAGCATCCTTTAATCAATATTGTGCAAAGCAATAAGTTTCCGGGTAGACAGATCTCACAATCTCCTTTCGATTTTTTATAAGGACACTTAAACGTTTAGACATCCAGAAGTTTCGAACACTTCGGTAAGCTTTTGCTTTTCCATTTTTCTCTAGACGGAGAAGCCGATGATTGTTAGCAAGGGACATCCTAGATCAATTCTCACATGGGACGAACCTTGTTTTACATAAATTCATAAATCAATTCTGCCCACTTCAAAACCCATTACTATCGGAATTGGAGATCATTTACTTTTTATCAAAAACCAAACGATAGCTTTACTAAGCTATGGATCGTTTTTTTTTAAAGGACTCCTTCGTCAATGTCCTCACCATGGCTTTTCGGAACTTCACCAACTTGATACTTTTTACAATTCTTTAAATTCAAACGATCAAGTTGCCTTAGCCTCACTCCCATCACAAAAGTTCTTTGCAGCAGGTGGTAATTTCTTAGACAAGATGCCTCAAGAAGGTTTAGCAATTATTGAAAGCAAGTCAAAAGTTCGTTATTCCCGAAGTCGTGCTAATGATTCAAGAGTGAGTACGGATGCTCCTCTTTCTAATTCTTCACCTTCTAATAATTCTTTCGATATGCAACAAATAGCCGCTTCTCTCGAGGATAAGATGACCATCAAGATGAACCAAATGGTTGAATCAAATGAAAGCTGCTAGTTGTTACTACTCTCGACACCAGTCAAAGCAGCTTTGAGGATGTATGTGTCCCAACCCTTGTGGATCAAATCATTAACCATTGTCCGTTAACTCGAGGTGGAAACGATTTTCCCGTTTTTCATGACAACATCCAACAATTTCAACAAACCGCAGCTGTTGGTAATTTTCTCCAAAGAAACCAACCTTCCAATTTGGCAAGTCAAATGAGACCACCGGGTTTCAATCAACCAAATGTCCAAAACAACCAAAACCGTTATCAAGGAACCAATTCTAATTTCAACCAAAACCGTGGAGGAAATTTTAACCAAAACCGTCCTAACAATCAAGGAGCCGTTTACCAAGCACCACCATACCAACCTCCAACAAATCAACCTTTGGTTAATCAAGCTTTACCTCTCGTTTCACAAACTCAAGGAGTGTCTAAAACGGATTTTGAAAGTTATTCTAAAGCTAATGATGCGAACATGAATAATTTGCAAATGAAGTTGGATAATTTTCAAAGAACCCAAAATGATTTTCAAAGAGTTTACAATGATTCTCAAAAGAAGCAAGATGATTTTCAGAAGATGATGCTCGGTTTCATGCAAAGTTATCATAGCAACCAACCTTCAAGTTCAAGTTCTTTACCTAGCAATACCATTCCAAACCCAAGAAACGAAGCCAAGGCAATTACCACTCGTAGTGGTGCCTCATACGATGGACCTCCGATTCCACCGCCGGTGGTGGAAAAGGAAAGTGAGGTGACAAAGGATACGGAGCTACCGAGCACCGAAGACATCCAACCTCCTCCATTGGTCCATGAACAAACCAAAGACAAAGAACCAATCGAAGAACCTTCTTTCGTTGCCAACAAAGCCAAACCTAATTTGCCTTACCCATCGAGACTCAACAAACAAAAGATTCGTGAAAAGGATGATATCCTAGCTTCAAAGTTTATGGAAATTTTCCGTAATCTTCACTTTGAGCTAAGTTTCGCGGATGCTCTCATTCATATGCCAAAGTTTGCTCCAATGTTTAAAAAGATGTTAAATAACAAAGACAAGTTAATTGAGTTAACCAAAACGCCGTTGAATGAAAATTGTAGTACGGTTGTCCTAAAAAAGCTTCCAGAAAAGCTAGGTGACCCCGGTCGATTTCTTATTCCATGTGATTTTTCAGAGTTTGATAGTTACTTAGCCCTTTTCGATTTAGGAGCTAGTATTCAACGTTGTATGATGGCCATTTTTCATGACATGATAGAAAAAATGATGGAGGTTTTTATGGACTATTTTTCAGTTTTTGGAGATTCTTTTTCCTCATGTCTTGCCAATTTAGACAAAATGCTTAAAAGGTGTGAAGACACCAAA
>BQNB010039696.1:0-47898 GCA_026074375.1 Tanacetum coccineum | reverse complement strand
TTATAACCATAATATCATTCATCATCAATGTGCCTTTTGAAATTACGCCCCGAATCTCTATTGTACCACGATACTAATGAACTTCATATTAAGGAGTTTCATCTTGGTATTACGTTCTGACTGAGTTGTTGGGTTTACGATTTAAAGTGCCCTAGCTCCTCAAACGTTTACTGAATGACTTCTGAATTATGATGGCCCGAACGGTGTTATGATAATTTTAATATCAAAACCAACATCAATGTAAAATCTTACATATTCAATCAAACTAAGACTTGACATATATTACCCCAGGTTGCCCGTGACGAAGCCGTTACTATTCATTTCATATACATTGCTATCAATTTCCCTATAACTGTTCAGGTGAGTTCATAGCCTCGCATTTCAATATTTCAAATGTTTTATAAACCCGCGAGGGGGATACATGCTATAAACATGAATGCAATTATTTCTGTATGCTATTTCAATTTACTATTGCCTAAGTAACTGCTTTGCCTTTAAGTCCCCATAATCATGAACCGTTAATTACTCTCCGTAGTAAGCGCGAATGATGTGAATAGATCTATTTGGGCTGGACTCCCCGTTGGTGTACCCAGTTACGTGTAACCAATTGCACATCATTAGAAATCACGCGGGTATTTTGGCAAAGGTACCCGCAGGGGCTATAACGTATCACCATACCCTAAGGCTTCGGATTCATAAGCTAATGGCAATAATAAATTATGTTTTCAATACTGGGTGTATATCAACGTAACCCAAATATCGCATTTGCATTTAAATTATATTACTTAAACCTATGGATTTCACTCAACCTTTGTGTTGACTTTTTAGCATGTTTTATCTCAGGTAACTAATGGCACGGAGTGGCGAGGACATAAAGATGGAAAAACCGTTATCATTCACACTTTGTAAATATAGATGTTGGGACCTCTCTTTTGTAAAAACTCTGAAGAAATAATGAATGATAACTTATTTTCATAAACGACTCTTTTTTATTCGTTTTCTATGATTATGACTGTTGTACCTTGAAGTAATACCCCAGATTAGCTTCCACTGCTATATGTAAAAATGGGGGTGTTACATATGTGAAGCTCCAATCTTAGCATTACCCGAAGGAAATGACGATTTTTTGTCTACTGTGATGCATCCCATCAAGGTCTGGGAGCAGTGTTAAAGCAAAGAGAGAAGGTTATTGCATATGCATCCTGACAACTTAAGCCTAATGAAGAAAACTATACCACTCATGATCTCGAATTAGGAGCAGTAGTGTTCGCTCTTAAAATCTGGAGACACTATCTATACAGTACAAAGTGTACAGTTTTCACTGATCACAAAATCCTTCAACATATTCTTCATTAGAAAGAATTAAACATGAGGCAACGCCGTTGGTTAGAATTGCTTGCAGATTACGATTGTGAAATCCGCTATCATCTTGTAAAGGCAAATGTCGTAGCAGATGCCTTAAGCCGAAAGGAACGAATCAAACCACTCCGAATCAGATCATTAATCATGACCGTTCATCCAAAACTACCATCACAAATTCTCGAAGCTCAAACTGAAGCACTCAAGGAAGAAAACATCATGGCTGAGAATTTTCGAGGAATGGACAAAGCGTTTAAAGTACGTTCCGATGGAACTCGTTGTATCAAGAACCGAAGCTGGTTACCACTCTTTAGTAATCTAAGGGATTGATCATGCATGAATCTCATAAATCAAAATATTCCATTCACCCGGGTTCTGACAAAATGTACCAGGATCTAAAGAAACTCTATTGGTGGCCTAACATGAAGGAAATCATCGCGGAATATGTTGGCAAATGTTTGACATGTTCTAGAGTTAAGGAAGAATGTCAAAAGCCATCCGGCTTACTGGTACAACCAGAGATTCGTATGTGGAAATGGGAAAAAATAACAATGGACTTCGTTACAAAACTTCCCAAAACATCAAATGGACATGACACAATTTGGGTCATTGTCGGTCGCCTTACAAAATTCGCACATTTCATACCTACCCAAGAGATAGATAGTATGGAAACCCTTACCAGGTTGTACATCAAATAAATAGTCTCCCGACATGGTGTGCCAATATCCATCATCTCGGATCGTGACAGTCATTTCACATCCAGATTCTGGCAATCACTACAAAGTGCTTTGGGTACTGAATTTGACATGAGTATGGCATATCATCCCGAAACCGATGGACAAAGTAAAAGAACCATCCAAACACTCGAAGACATGCTTCGAGCCTGTGTCATAGACTTTGGAAAAGGATGGGAAAGACACTTACTATTGCTGGAATTCTCTTACAATAACAGTTATCATGCGAGTATTAAGGCAACAACGTTTGAAGCACTCTATGGTCGAAAGTGTAGATCACCAGTTTGCTAGGCCGAAGTTGGAGATGTTCAACTTACAGGACCAGAAATAATCCATGAAACCACTAAGAAGATAGTGCAAATTCGACAACGCTTGCAAGCTACAAGAGATCGGCAAAGAAGTTACGCCAATGTCAGGCGAAAGCCTTTAAAATTTCAAGTTAGAGATTGTGTTATGTTGAAAGTATCACCTCATAAAGGTGTCATCCGATTTGGAAAACGAGGAAAGCTTAATCCCCGGTACATTGGACCATTCAAAATCCTTGAACGAATTAGTCCAGTGGCATATAAACTTGAGCTTCCTATAGAGCTCAGTAATGTCCACAATATCTTTCACGTTTCAAATCTAAAGAAATGGTTATCTGATGAATCCCATGTCATTCCAATGAAAGAGCTTCGGCTCGATGACAAACTCAACCTTGTGGAAGAACCAGTGGAGATCATGGATCGAGAAGTTAAACAACTGAAACAAAGTCGTATTCCTATAGTCAAAGTAAGATGGAACTCTAAAAGAGGACCAGAATTTACATGGGAACGTGAAGATCAAATTCGTGCCAAGTATCCACATCTGTTTTCAAACATCACTCCGACATCCAACTAAATCTCGGGACGAGATTTCTTTTAAGGGAAGGAGACTATAACAACCCGCAATTTTCATCAATGTAAATATCCATCTATTAAATTAGATACAATGTAATATCCATCAATTAAATTAGATGCAATGTAATATCCATCTATTATAAATATATCACATTCTTACAGGGAATTTTTTTTGCTTTATCTCAATATGCAACGTAACTTGCATCTATAAAGTAAACGAGCTCACGCAACATGTATCAATGCCATCTATATCTATGTTTATATCATATAAACATCCTAATATGTCAAGTCTATATCCTAATATCATTTTTACTAAGTACAATATCCATTTAACGTACTTTTCAAAACGTTATTTCAAAACAAGCATTAAACGTTAACGTTTACATCAAAACCCTAATTATATGTAATGTATACATATAAAATGAAAGTACAAGCCTTTAAAGTATGTGTACAAGTATCAATGCAACACATTTGAATATCTTTACCCTCCTGAATCAAGTTACAACTTTCTAAAGCACAATGTACAAATCAATAATGCAAGAAAGTCAAACTAGGACATTTCAGCTCCTAAACTATGTTTAAACTTTACACCACTTTAACACAAGGTACAAGTACTTAATTCATGACTCCTAAACCCTAATCTATCCATAATCTTAACCTTAATCTATGTTTTAAAACCCTAAATCATAAAATAAAACCCTAAACCCTAATTTCACTTTTCACTAACGGACTAAACTCCTAAACCTATAGCGAACTTATGCCCTAAATCCTTATATTCCTAGTCTCTAATCTTAGTCCTAACACTAATCCTAAACCTTAATCCTAACCCAGAGTCATCCACATCTTTATAAAACCTAACCCGAAGAACAACCCAACCAACACCATTTTCTTTCCATTTTGACCCATTTTACACCCAAGCTAGCAACCAAGCACCTCAAGCAAGCACCCTAGCACCTCTATGACATCACCAAGCAAGCAACCAAGTAGCTTAC
The DNA here is from genome assembly GCA_026074375.1 of Tanacetum coccineum. NCBI lineage: Eukaryota > Viridiplantae > Streptophyta > Magnoliopsida > Asterales > Asteraceae > Tanacetum > Tanacetum coccineum. The sequence continues at coordinate 43,935 of BQNB010039696.1, read as the reverse complement.
AAGTAGCTTGATCACCTCTTTGTCTCCCTTTTAGCCATGGCCTCCAAAACACCTTCTAACACTTCATGACTAGTTTCTAGCTTATAAGACTCACCATACTAGCCGTCCTTAGTCATCTCAGCTAGCTAGGACACTTATCAAACCCTTAGAAGCCAAGAAAACTTAAGCACCAAGTGTTTTGAGCCTATATATAGCCGAATTCCATACACCTTTCATTTCATCCTACACATCTCATCTCACACCCTCAAATGAAATTCTAACACTTCCATAGCAGCAATAGAAGATCAAGAGAAGTCCCTAAGCTCAGAATAAAAACCAAGAATCAAGAAAAACGAAGCCTTGAAGTCGTTACTAGGCGTACGAACCCGAAAAAAAAAACAAAAAGACCCCAATTTGACCCATTTTATTAGCTCAAGTACGAGCCTAATATCTTTTCCATAGATACTAATTATGTAGCACACAACAGTTCATATCATACTCTTAAATCATATTATGAACTCTTAGTCTTTAAGCTTTGTCGAACTCGAATCCCTCAAACCCCCATGTGTTTTTTATAAACTCGCCTAACAAAAACTATCTCCGTTGTAGTTGCATTTTCAAGTGTCTAATCGAATCCTATTCTCCTTAAGACTTTTGTATACGCGTTTAGAACATCTTATCATTTAGCTGTACATTCTACATAAGCTATCTAACCTGCCAAATCATAACTTGTGAATTCTTAAAATCAACCTATAGCAAGCATCTTTTTGACTTTTTTGCAACACAGTTAACACCAAGCATAACGAGGTATATATTCGATAACTCTCTTGCAAAGATTAAAACTAAAGGGGCTGAAATGTCGACATCTTCACTAAATTTATAACTATATAGGACCATATTAGATCTTCTGCGCATCGTTTTCAAAGTTAAAGGTTTAAATTACATATACTTTATATATAAAGGACTAAACTTGTAAAAGTTTATAAACCAGGGGTATATATTGCCAATTTTGCAAACTTATAAAATTTTATATTTTTATATTAATTATAAAAATATATATAAATTATTCTAGCTTTTAAAAACTTAAACTATAATTATCCCACAATTACTAGGGAGCTTCATGTAAGGGGTATTTCATTTGGGTTATAAATCGTTATGAAAAGTTTGCTGATTTACGATTAAAGTGTCCTTAGCTCCTCAAACTTTTACTACATTACCTCTGAATTCATGATGTGCCCGAAAAAAAAAAAACTTAGTTATAACAATTATTTCCATAATAAATCTAATCAAAATGATATTTCCTTATGACATAAAACATATCTAATCAAACTAAGACTTGACATATTACCCAGGTTGTGTGACTAAGCCGTTACTTTCATTTCATATACTTTTTCCATCAATCAAATTTCCCTGTACTGTTAAGGTGAGTTCATAGCCTCGCATTTAACTCTTTTAAATGTTTCATAAACCCGCGAGGGGGATACATGCTTAAACTATGAATGCAAGTATTTTCTGTATGCTATCCTGATACATTATTGTCTAAGTAACTATTTTGCCTTTAAGACCCCATTATCATGAACCGTTAATTACTCTACGGTGTGAGCGCGAATGTTGTGAATATATCTATTTGGGACTGGACTCCCCGTTGGTGTATACCATATCTTTCGTACAACCAAAGACACTAACATTAGAACACGCATAACTATGCTCGTGTGTTTTGGCAAAGGCACCCGTTTGGATGGACTAGGTATCAAGTACATAGATTATTGAGTTATCCCCATAGGTATTAGGTGTCATAGCTAAGAGCAATAATAATGTAGGTTCCATGATACTAGTACACATGCATCTGCAACAACTTACAAACTATGGAGGTGTAGTAAACTACGTAACCCACATTCACGTACACATTCGTATTCACAAACAACTCTTATACTCTAAACTATAAATTTCACTCAAAAACTCTTTTGTTTTGACTTTTATCATGTTAATACTCAGTAATATGACCACTTACAGCACTGAGTGTGTCACGGACATTGAAGATTGCTAAACTTTATCATTCACAACTTTCTATGTTTTCATGCGTAGATTGTGGGACCATCACTTTTTGTAAAAACTCTGATGAATAAATGATAAACTTATCTTTTAAAAACGCTCTTTTGAGTCAATTTCTATGAGTATTAACTGATTGTGTACTATAAAATATACCCCATAGAGAGCGCTTCCGCTGCTATATGTAAAAATGAGGGTGTTATACACTAAGTGATAGCAAATGTACGCATTGAGTTTATGAATTGTAAATCTGAAACCAATGGGGTTGGTTAGAATGAGACTGGTCTTTGAAAAACTGTTGGAGATTTTAGTAGAACTACCCTTAAATCGTTCATTATGATTATTCACATATACACCGCTTAGGGTTCGGATTAAGCTATTTCTCTAGAAACTCCGTTATTGTTCTGGTTCGGAGAGATCTATGAAATAGACTTGGGATCATCTTATGGTGATCACTAAAATACTGAGACTTCCTAATAACATAGTACAACTTTCAGAAATCAGCATCTTCAATACCCTTTAGGCGTAAGATTTAAACTATCTGTAACAGGAGAAATAGTTCAATACATCTACATGAGTGCGGCCTACAACAAGTCATCTAGACTAGTGATTAAGTTGGTGAATATGGTTAAGAGACAAATTAGACTAGAATTTGGATGAAAATTTCCGCATGGTACACCAAAAGAGACAAACACACATCGCTTTGCTAGATTATAGACAGTCTAAGTCACATACATTATAAAACGCACGAACAAGATACCAACTCATAATCATAGAAGCAAACTCAAAGTGTAACAGATCGCTATATGATATTAATAAAACACACATCCAAAAAACTCCACTTCAACTTCAAATAAGTAATAAACAATCTCTTCTTAATCAACTATTGCAATGAACTCCAAAACCATTCAAGTTAAACATTTAATAACCTTTAAAAGAATACTGAATTTAGCTTAGGTACTTAAGAGTTATATCCTCAATAATATCACGATAATGAAATCAAGTCCTCCCCTAAAACCAAAGCAGTAGTAACCAACAGTTAAAACATCTCTCTATGGTCATTATTAAACATACGAGCAGCACAAACCCCCCCCCTTTTTTCTTGGGGGGTTTTTTAATTTTTGTTTGTTTTATTAAAAAGTCCAACATAGTAAACTCTAAAATTTACCCTAGCAGCAGAAACTTAATACTGACAGCATTAAAAATATACTAGCAGTATTAATCATACAACACACTAAGTATAAACTGGCAACATTAACCCTTAGTGATAGCAGCACTAACATGAACTGGCAGCACTAATCTTCCTTTAGCAGCATTAATCAGTTATTTGGCAGTATTAACGCCTCCTTGCAGCACTAACTTACATAAGCAGCACTAATAATCATAAGCAGCAGCACTAACCTTCAAAGATAAGGCTAGCAATAGTAATGTTTTACCTTGGCAGTAGAAACATCAACGCGAGCAGTACTAACTTGTAACCACTGTTTAAGGATACCTTTTTTTAAGTATCCAGACAACGCTTTTTAGTGTCACAAAGCTGTCACGAATCGTCATAAGATTAGCATCTTCTACAACGAAACACCATTTCATAGTGAAACACAACCTTCGAATCGAACCGAAGAAACACTTGTTGCCCTTCCTTTTATGACCAATTATAATAACACAAAAACATGCTTTCTATTGATTATAATTAGTGGTTGACACAAACCAAATGTGTGCGACGGATGGTATCTCTATTCAAAAGACTTCAACATTGTGGTGAGTTTCGGGCGAACTCACATGTAGATACATTTCTTGGAAATTAAGTAATTGAAGATTTTCCATATCTGTTCTGAGCTCATTATCGAATGAAGTTTACTTTTTTGTAATGTAAAACGAGATTAGGGAATCTTCAACATCACTAAGTATTGATTATTCTAAGAAAAGTGTTTATTATGGTCTCCTACTCGAATCGAAATTAATCCTTCCTCTATTAGAGTCAGAGAGGATAGACTACCCAAAACAGAAAACTTGAACCTTCTTTACTTCATAAACTACGATATCAAACACACCAAGTAGATCCTATATCAAAGCCCTCCGATCTCTGATACCAATTGACTGACAAGTCTGATAGAACTCCATCGATCTGTTTAACCAGTTTATAGTCATTAGAACTTATATCTAAGGATTAACAATAACAAATGGATAACAACTATGCACAACGGCAATTAAATAAAAAACATCAATTATATAAGAACAAGGTTCTTTAATACCAATCACGTTTCCACCCAAGCCTTCACTATCTAATATTAGATCAGCTTATAGATCGTACCACCTGTTAGCATTAAGGAAACCATATTACCTCTTTGAGGCTACTACCACAACTAAACTAGCACGTCTACATTTCTTTCCAGTATACCACACACACACATGTTTTTTCTGAATGTCTAAACCTATGTGTCCCTTCTATGATCCTTCTTTATATATAGAGATCATGACTTTACAAAGGAAGTTTAACATAAAGATATAAAACAAGTAAATCTTTTAACACATGAGAAGAAATATCTTTGTTATCTTTATCATCTTAAAGAGATCTTACCAGAATCATCATCTTTCTATCAATAATCTCTACAACCAAATTGTCCATAATTCCTCCACCATCTCTGTATAATTTCCAATCTCTGACTTTAGTCCTTATATTTCATTCTCACAAATTAGCATTCTTCTTAAATGAAGCATCATTTTTAGTGTAACACAACATTGATATCGAACCAAGAAACACTTGTTGCCCTTCCCTTGATGTCGTTTATACACAAAAACATGCTTTCTATTTTGATTATAATTAGGGTTTGACAAACCCTAATGTTGCCGAATGTGACTAGTACCCAAAACAGAAAACTTGAACCTTCTTTTCTTCATAAACTCGATATCAAACACACCTTGTAGATCCGATATCAAGAGCCACGAGGCTCTGATACCAATTGTGGAGTCTGATAGAACTCCTTTGATAAAGGACAAGTCGGAAAAAAAGCGACTTGAGGATGTACCTACTATGCGGGATTTTCCAGAAGTCTTTCCTGAAGACTTGCCTGGACTCCCACTGACTCGAAAAGTGGAGTTTTAGATTGACTTGGTACCCGGTGCTGCACCTGTAGCTCGGGCGCCCTATAAATTAGCTCCTTCTGAGATGAAATAGTTGTCGGACCAATTGAAAGATCTTTTCGACAAAGGATTTATAAGACCAAGTTCCTTACGTTGGGGAGCTCCGGTTTTCTTTGTCAAAAAGAAGGATGGATCCTTCCGGATGTGCATTGACTATAGAGAGTTGAATAACCTGACGGTGAAGAACCGTTATCCGCTTCTAAGAATTGATGATTTGTTTGATCAACTGCAAAGATCAAGTGTCTACTCAAAGATTGATTTGAGGTCGGGTTATCATCAACTTAGAGTTCGTGAAGAAGACATCCTAAATACTGCATTCAGGACTCGTTATGGACATTATGAGTTTCAAGTTATGCCTTTCGGTTTGACCAACGCACCGGAGGTATACATGGACCTCATGAATCGGGTATGCAAACCATATTTGGACAAGTTCGTGATCGTATTCATCGACGATATTTTGATCTACTCAAAGAACAGGCAAGAACATGAAGATCACCTTAATTTAATCTTATAACTGCTTAAGAAGGAGGAATTGTACGCAACCCGCTCTCCACAGCAAAACGGTGTTGTTGAAAGATGAAATCGTACGCTAATTGAAGCAGCCCGCACTATGTTAATTTATGCAAAAGCTCCTTATTTCTATGGGCCGAAGGCGGTTGCTACAGCCTGTATACCCAAAATCTTTTCCATGATACGCGTCGACATGGCAAAACACCATAACGAGCTTCTGCACAACAACCTCGCCGACCTATCATATCTCAGTTTTGGTGCAACTCTTTTATCCCAAGAATGATAGCGAGAACTTGGGCAAGTTTACAAACCGATAGGCCGATAGAGATTTTCATTGGCTATGCACCCACGAAGAAAGCATTCCGGATTTATAACAGACGTACCAGACGAATAGTTAAAACCATTCACGTTGACTTTGATGAGCTGACTGCAATGGCTTCTGAACACAGCAGTTCAGGACCCGCACTTCATGAAATGACCTCCTTAACAATCATCTCAGACTCGAGCCAAACCCCATCTTCAAACACCTTTTACCAAACCTTCCGCGACTGACTGGAAATACTGTTTCAACCGTTGTCGATGAATTTCCTCGAATCCTTCACCTAGTGTTGATCATCCAGCTCCTGAATTGTTTTCGAATATAATGAGTAATTTCTCAGTTCTTGCTGACTCAGACAGTTCACCTCAAAACTACAGTTGACCAAGATGTAACACCAGACCCAAAAATCAGGACACGCAGCGGAATTGTAACATTTTGGTGCTACTTCAGGCACAAAACACAGTCACGGAAAACGACCTCACAAGAGCGTTTAAATAAATTCACATTCGTTATATTCAAATAAGTTTACAAAATATTTAATGTACTCAAATTATTAAGCGTTCAAAATATATCCGCGCGATCTCGAATGCTCCAATGCTCCACTATCAAATAATACACCTGAGAAAACATGCAAAAACGTCCATCATAAAGTGGTGAAATTCATAGGTTTAAGTAAAAGCGTGTTGAAATAATTTAAGAAATGTCCTTGTAAGAAAGTAGCTTACAGTACTTTCAAAGTGTTTTATTTCCGAAATCCAAGTAGTGATTCAGTAAATCAAGTAATGTTTATATTGTGACCATAAGAATCGAAGTAATGGTGGACTAAGTACATATTCCGAAGTCCAAAACAAGTAATGTAGACAAGAGAAACACATTCATCAAGTCTAAGTATATAAGTATTATTGCACTAAGCTCATGACCCCGAAGCCTTAACTAGTTTGTGCCCCAAATGTATAGGATGCTTGCCAAAAATCACATAAAAGTAATCTCAATGTTATAATGCACAATGATCAAACTTGTGACCAGAAATTCCATGTGAGATTGTCAGTCCCCGATAGAATCTATCCACAACACTCGCGCTCACTACAATAGCAATTGACGTTCATGGATATAGTTAGGGAACTTAATTGGCACTAGTGGTAACTTAGGCAATAAGATTCAGGCGGTAATCTAGGATAGCATAACAGTTTAAAACACTTGAAACAACTTAGAAAAACACTTGTGTTTCGATAGTAAAGATAAGCAATGTAAATCACCCCTTAGAGTTTGTAAAACAATAAGTATAAAAAAGGGGGCTATGAACTCACAAAGTATTGAAAGGTAATTGTACTGTAGTAAAATATACAAGTTTGTAAACGAGCATGTATTCCCCTCGCGGGTTTATAAAACATTGAAAAGATTGAAATGCGAGACTATGAACTCACAAGTTCTTGAAAAGTAATCACATTGTTATAAGATAAACGAGTATGTAAAAGAGTTTGTAACAAGCATGTATCCCCCTCGCGGGTTTATAAAGCATGTAAATAAGTAAAAGCGTGCTAATAATCTCACCTTAGAAGTGAAGTGATGAAATAATCAGGTAAATGGAGAAAATGTATCACAAAATATCCGAAAGCAACCTAAGTAAATATGGGTCGTATAAGTACCAAGTACTTTAATTAATAACATTGAATATAATCTTATAGTTGTTATATCGTACTATCGTTCGGGCTATCATAATTAAAGAGGTCATGACATGACGTACGAGGAGACGTAGGATACTTTAAATCGTAATCCAACAACTCGTCAATACGCCATCCGAAGAGGCCTCATTATGAAACTCCCTAGTAATATAGCACTTTGATAACCACTCAATATTCTATATAGCATAATCACCGACTAATCGTTTTAGTAAAATAATATTTATAAAGTGAAAACGTTTATAAATATACTTTTCGTAAAAATGACCTAATTTGGTCGTTTTAAGCCCGTTGCTCGCGTCTTACGTCCACGTCTTCGTAGTAAGACGAGCGATCAAAATATTACATTTTTAAGTTTTTAAGATTCTGCGATGAATAGTAAAATTACTGTTCACAACAGCTCGTTTGTCGTTTTAATTAGCGTAAACTCGTAATCGCGATAACTTATTCGTTTTAGCTCCGTTTTTATCGATTCTTTCGAGCACGTTCTCGTAATTGAAAGTTTTATCATATTATGGATGTTTATAAAGTATAAGTTTCTGTGGTGAAAGAAGTACTTTTATATAAAAGTTGTTATATAATAGTATTAACTATCTTAAACTGTAAATGGCGTATCTTCCTTGTTATAATCGGTTTTCGAGTTCTTTATGACCCATCGATCCTTGTGACATGTAGTATTTTATAAAATCATAAAACATATATGTAAATTTTAATTTACAAAACAGCCCCTAAGATATTTATTTCCAAAATGTGTTTAAAACTTGTTAATGTATTAATAGTTTAGTAGTTTTACTTTATAAAAAACTATAACCTTATATTACCATATGTGGTACTATATAATAAAGTCCAATATCATCCTAGTCCATTGTAAATTCATTGTAACAAGTTTAAGCCATTTTACTTTCATTATTTTCACATGATGAAATTAAAAACATTATAAAACCCTACTATTTAACTAAACATGTTTATACTTAATCCATAGGTTAACATACTTTTATTTTTACTTTTCCATGGTATATAGGACCATATGATATAAGAATAAGTGCATATAATCATAAACATAAATAATAACTCATTTTTCATATTAGAAAGTCCTTAGTGGTGATTATGGCTATATTTAATATGTAACACATAAAATCATAAGAAATAAAAGTATAAAGGAATTAAGAAAACCTTATTGATGATGTATAGGATGTAAAATGAATGCTAAACCCGTGTTTAGACTGAAATCCAAGCTTTCAAGCTTATAAAAACCTATTAGGTTTCTAAAACCCTAATCTTTACTTTTTCTTCTTAATACTTGCAAATGATGAACCAAAGCTTGCAAACACCTTAGAATACCTTAAGTATGTTGTGTAAAGGGTTGTATAATCTTAGAAAATCAAAGTGTGGATTGTGTATTAAAGCTTATTTGAGCCGTGAGCTAGGGGAGTAAAAGAGAGAAAGAAAATGAAATTTTGTTAAGTATAAGAGTATGTAAACATTTCTCATGCATGCATGCTTATTTATAGTCAAAATATCTTACTAACCTAACCATGGTTACTTTCTAACCCTAGTTTAGTTAAACAAGTCAAGTTGGTAAAAGGTGTAAGAATTTATTTCATAAATATCTTTATAATATCTAGATATTATTTAAAAGATGTAAACTTTGAAAAGTCTTGGTCTCATCCTCAAAACCTCATAAAGGTGTCAAAGCTTCCGCAAACTCTGATGTCAAGTATTCATTCACAAGTGCACAAGATGGCGAACCATTACAAGATGATGTAAGATTATGTTTGGGCAATGATCTCAAGAAAGCTCAAGATCACAGTCAAAGACATGTGTAAGATAAATCAAAAGATCTCTACACCAAACGTTCAAGATATTAAATGTCCACGAGCTAATGACGGAAGTAATAAAGTTTGGCATTTTCAGGGTGACCTCCCTTAGGGGGAGATTGTTAGATATTAGAAAAAGACTCGGTCACCCCGTGTATTTTACTGTTTTATATAGCTCGTAGTTTAATAGTTAATAGTACGTTTTTCGGTTTTAAGTCGGGTTCAAATACCCGGTATATTGTAAGTACTATATATAGTCTCTTCCAACTTTGGAAGAGACAAGCTAGTCAAATAATCATTTACAAGAAACACTTTCTCTCTCTAAACTATTCTCTCTCTAGTGTTTCTCTCTCTAAAAACTAGCCTGATCCAAGAATCGAACCCGTGTTATGATATAGGATATACCACAGATTGATTAATCGATTTTTCCAGGCCCTTAAGTAAAAATAGATCTAACTGATCATTCTCTAACAATTCTTGAGTTTCTATGTTGATAGTGTCATCTAAGTCATCAATTCCATGGCATTCATCATCATTGGTAGGAGGCTTTTTTAATGATTGGTCCATATCTAAGATCACCTCATCATCTCCTGCCCTAAGCGTTATCTTTTTATTAAACACATTGATCATGGCACGTGCGGTGGCTAGAAAAAGTCTCCCTAATATTATCAAAATTCTAGAGTCTTTCGGCATATACAAGATAACAAAATCAATGAGGAGGATAAATTTATCTACCTTAATAAGCACATTTTTGACTATTCCCGTTGGATATTGAATTGACCTATCTCCTAGTTTTAAGCTCATTCTAGTTGGTTTTGGTTCCCCTAAACCTAACTTTTCATACATCGTATAGGGCATTAAACTTATACTAGCTCCTAGATCTGCCAAACCATTATTAGTTTGCAAATGACTAACTTGACAAGGGATAGTGAAACTCCCTGGGTCTTTTTCTTTTGATGGCAGTTTGTTGAGCAAGACAGCTAAGCACCTTTTGTTCATTGTCACCGTACAAGCTTCTTCTAGTCTGGATTTATTCGTCAGTAAACTCTTTAGATATTTAGCATATTTTGGCATTTGCACTAGAGCTTTGATAAATGGAATATTAATATGGAGTTGTTTTAGATTTTCTAAAAAATTTCGTTGTTGTGCTTCTTCTTTTTCCTTTCTTACCCGGTTTGCGAAAGGAATAGATGATTGTTGTGGTTTTACCAATGGTTGAGTAGTTCTTTCAGGAATACTCAAATATTTATTTTTCACACCAACATCATGCGGCTTTTCTTGCACATCCTGTTCAAATCTGAGAGGTTCGTTCTTGTTGATTCCAGTTTCATTAGTTTCTTTACTAGGGGTGGCTTCAGACGTCATCTTTCCTCCCCTAGTTGTCACTCCCTTGACTTTGTTTTTTGGAATCAAAACATTACCCATAACCTTTAACAATTTGTTTACCTCGATTTTCAGCTCACTCAATGAGTTGTTTCGTTCTTTTAACAAAAGCTCGTTGGTGGTTCTAAATTCCTTAATGAATATTTCCATCTCCTCATGTTCACGTCTACCTTCATCAATGAATTTTGTAACACCCCCAAAATAGGTCGCAGCGGAATAAGGATCCGGGGCATGTTACTTCAAGATCAACAGCACAAGATATATATAAGAACGACACTAAAGTCGTTATAATTGATACATTGGCTATAAGACAGATTACATGAAGCTTATGCTTTACTTGTTCTTCTGTTTATTTTATTAACAAAGATAACATAGATTTTCCCCAAAAGTATGATGCAACATAAATCTTTAACAGTGCAATCCAAACATAATCCAATGCATCCTTGGCACCTCGTGCCTATTGACCTCCTGAAAACATTGCTTAAAACGTCAACAAAATTGTTGGTGAATTCATAGGTTTATGTATTTAAATTATGCAGGACCGCAAGACTTTCCCGTGATGTTACAACGTATGCCAACAATCACAAAACCAGATTACTGTTGCACTAAGCTCATGACACCGAAGCTCAACCTATATTTGCTATTTTAGCAGTTATTTTGCCCGTACAGATGTTGTAACCCACAACATCCAAGTCCGACATGGTCAACGTTCGTTCCCAGTGATAGCTAATCACCCAAACGGGGAGGTTAATCCCAATAGATCTATTTATAACATTCGCGCTCACATAATGCAATTAACAACTACATCTATGCAATTGACAGTTCATGATAATGGGCTCAGGAGGGTTATCGCTACTTAGGCAACACATAATCAATATACTTTCAACACTTGCGTCCAATTTATAAAGAACCAAAGCATGTTTTCCACCCCAATAATTAGTAAATCGTGTAAAACTGTAAAAGTGGGGCTATGAACTCACCTTGAGTACAGATAGCTCAAATATAACACAGATAAACGTCACGCAAATCGTGCGATGCAACCTATTTAAATTAAGGTCGTATAAGTACCGAGTACTTCAATTTATAACATTCAATATAATCTTATAGTAGTTACGTCGTGCTATCGTTCGGGCTATCATAATTAAAGAGGTCATGACATGACGTACGAGGAGTTAGGACACTTTAAATCGTAAATCCAACAACTCGTCGGATAGCTCGAAGAGGCCTCATTATTGATGTGTGCCTAGTATTATAAACTGATAACCACTCGGCAATATTCTTAGGTATAGCATAATCAGACTAATCGTTTTGCTGTTTAAAATCAATATTTTAAAAGTGAAAACGTTTATATTAACCCTTTGGTAAAAATGACCTAATTTGGTCGTTTTAAGTCCGTTGCTCGCGTTTCTTACGCTCACGTTTTCGTAGTAAGATGAATGATCAAAATATAACATTTCAGTTTCATGTTTTACCCATTGGAATAGTGTTTTTATGTTTCACAACAGCTATATACCGTTTTTCGTCTTAATAGCGTAAATCGTCAATGCGATAACTTATTCGTTTTAACTCTTGATTTTAGTGATTCCTTCGATTACGTTCTCGTTATTAACGATTTATAATATTTTACAAAGTTGTCCACTGTGAATAGTGATTTTTTATTGTTCATAGTATATATAAATTACTTTTATAAACTTTACTTACCGTAAATGCCGTTAATTTATTGTTATAGTTCTCGTTCTTAACGATTCTTGCGTGTACATCTCGTATCAAAAGTTATATCATTTTTTAGGTGTTTTAAACTCAAACTACTACCATGAATGTAATTTTTATAAAAATAGTTTTATAAAAGTATTTATAGTCGTAAACTCGTTTTTAACGTATCTTTCTCGTTATAAATCCGTTTTTCGAGTTTCTTATCATTTTGGAATCGTCATGAGGCGTATTATAACTTTAAAATATCAAAAGCTACTGTCTTGAAGTCGAACTCCAACAGCCCTTAATTATTTTGGTGTATAACTTTATAAAAACCTTGTTTTTATGTATTATTAACTTAGTAGTTTACTATAAAAACTCTTAAAAACACATTTGACACTTGTGGTACTTATAATAAAGTCCAATATCATCCCTAGTCCTTGTAAATTCATTGTAACAAGTTCAACCCTTTTACTTTCATTGTTTTCATTAGTATTTACATTAGATAACTTTAAAACCCTAATTAGTCCTTAAACATGTTTATACTTAAACCATAAGTTAACATCTTTATAGATCTATTTTTCCATGATATTTATAACATTAGGACATGAGAATAAGTGTATAAATTGATAAACTCAAATAAAAACCCATTTTACACATTTAAAAGTCATTAGTGGTGATTATGGCTATATTTAACATGTAACACATAAAATCATAAGAAATAAAAGTATAAAGATATTAGGAAAACCTTAGTGATGATGTATAGGATGTAAAATGAATGCTAAACCCGTGTTTAGACTGAAATCCAAGCTTTCAAGCTTATAACCCTAGATTAGGTTTCCAAAACCCTAATCTTTACTTTTTCTTCTTAATACTTGCAAATGATGAACCAATGCTTGCAAACACCTTAGAATACCTTAAGATTGATGTGTAAAGGGTTGTATAATCTTAGAAAATCAAAGTATGGATTGTGTTACAAAGGGGTTTTGTGCCGTGGGTTTTGGGACAAAGAAAGGAAGAAAGAAATGAATTTTTGTTAAGTGTAAGAGTATGTAAACTTTACTCATGCATGCATGCTTATTTATAGTAAAAATATCTCCCTAACTTAACCATGGTTACTTTCTAACCCTAGCTTAAGGTTAACATGCCAAGTTGATAAAGGTGTAAGAGTACTTTCCTTTAATATCTAGATATTATGCAAAGTGATGAATACTTGGTTCTATCCTCTAATTTTCGGCATAATACATATATATGTGATGTTATATTTATTATTTTGAGTATTGGGTATAATCGTGGGTATTCGTTTAGGCGTAGTTAGGTTTTAGAACTTCCGGGTATGCCTAAACGCATTTTATTACGAAACGTAAGCATTTTACGTAGCCAATAAAAATAAGATGAACAAAGTTATTAATTATCCTCATAATAATCATATAACACTTGCTTGATATAAACCTTTAATCGTTTAATGCCCGTTTACATTGAATGATCATTTTCAGTTTACGCGATTTAACTTAACGTTTACGGTTTAAGAGTAAACGCGTAAAACCCTAAAAATAAATTGTGAATTTCAAAATGTCATACAATGACCTAAAACACGAGGTGTTATACTATGCCTAGGTTATATCATAAACCCAACGCACCCTTGGTGCGTGTATAACAAAACCAAACGCACCCGTGGTGCAAGTGGCAGAACCAAACGCTCCCTCATGGTGTCGAGACTAAACAAGCGCAGCCTATAGCTGCTGACCCGGACCCACACGCACCCTTTGCCGTTGAACCACACGCACCATTTCGTATTTATAACAGCTAAACGCTCCCTTTGGTGTTGGCTGTTACAACCAACGTGCCCTATTTTGTTGGTGATGCCATCAAACTAAACGGACCCTAGCTGATACGAAACCAACCGCACCATATGTGGTTTGTTATCAAAACCACACGCACCCTAGGTGCGGTGAACAGCCAAACCGAACGCACCCTCGCCGGTTTCTACATCAACCCAACGCACCCTATACATTTTTATAACAAATCAAACGCACCCTCTAGTGGTGGTCTGGTGGTTGTGGTGATGGCGGCGGCTGTGGCAGCCGGTGGGGGAGGGAAAATGGCGCGTAGATGAGAGTGGTAGTGGGGATCGGATAGATCCGGCAAAGAGGAACACATTTGATCTCCGCCGGAATACTCGCCGGAAAACTTTTCCGGCGGCGGTTGGCCGGAAAAGGTGGCTGCCGGATGGGGAGGGAGAGAGAAGAAAGTGGGGTGTGTGTGTATAAGTTTAGATGGAAATGAAAAAAAAATATAAACTTTTATATATATATTAAAACTTTTAATTAAATGTGACAAGTTTCCAAAACCCTGGGGGTAAATTTTGTAACTTTTTAACATAGTTTTTATAACTATCGGTTCGGGACTCATTTGAGCGAATTAACGGACGATTCAAATCTCGAAACTTGCGCCATTGTTTTCCAAATCATTTTTCTGATAAAAATGAGTATTTACTTGATAATGTTTCATAAATATTTTATAACATTTAATAAAATATCTGTTATTCATTTTTAGTGAACCGGTTTTGTCTCGTCCGAAATAAAAATGGATTTCAACCCGAGTATTCGCGTTATCCACAACGCTTTTAATTAAAATGATGACTAATCTATTTAATATTTTTATTAAATAAATACTGATAAATAAAAACAAATTTAATTGTTTTTGTGTGTCCGCGTTGTATATTGTTCGAAAAATGTTTGCGGTGCTGTTTTAGCCCTTTTCGGCTCGTTTCCAGGTCTCGGGCAAAACTAAAAAGTTGTCAGGAATTTCGTTTTACATCAAGTTGTTTTAGAGTCCGAATAATGAAAACGTGATTTAGCTACTCGTTTTTGATAAGTCAACTTAGGAAGAACCTATATCTTCTCGTTTTCAAGTCAAATAAATTTAAAATAAATTTGTACATGAGGTATGAAATAATAAATATGATTTTATTATTTAAAACATGTTCCGAAAATTTTGCTGGTTACGCGGTAACTGTTTTTATGAGACAATAAAACGTCAAAAGTCAAAAAAATCAAGTCAGACCCGAAAAGTCAAAGGGTAAAATAGTCTTTTAAAATTTCGAAAATTCTCGGATGTTACAGTACCTACCCCTTAAAGAAATCTCGTCCCGAGATTTAATTTGTGTTAACCGATTGAGTGGCCAAGAAAATATTTAAGATTTAATAAACCAGTTCTAAACAAGACGATGATAACTTCGTTCAGCAAAATTTTTGATGTTTCGACAATTCTCAATATACCAAAAATTTTGGCTAAGTTTGACCAGGATATTTAATCCATTAAAATGGGTATCTCAAAAAAAATATATCATTATAGATCTTATGATTGATATAACCGTGTAAAAAAAATCTCTTAATAGTGAAATCATCAAAAGAAAGTGTAGTCACGTGAGTGTGTCTGTATAAAGTTTTAAATGTTCCATGACGGAGTCTCTTCTCTACTATCTGTAATGTTCGATGATTTACATCAACGTGACTTATGGATGTAAGTACCCAACTTACTTGGCAGTTCTAGGATGTATCGCGACCTAAGTCTTCATACTAGTGGCCCGAATTGAATAGTCCGACTATCTGTTTCGTCGGTAGGTGTTTATCTGGTTTAAGGAGAGTTGCATAACCTATTGGATAAAGTTGTATCAGTCGGGACCGCTCCAGGACCCAACAGCAGCGACCATAACGTCAATACTATTACAAATGGTGATGGGATGCCGAGAATGAGGACATTTCGAGAAACAATATTCCCAGAATAAAGTTTAATAAATGAGAGGAGCTCGCGGAAGAGCTTATGCGATAGACGGCGGATTATGGTACTCAGTCGCTTGTTTGAGGACAAATCAACTCCATTATCTCAAGTGTGTAACAAGTCTGTTAGTTCCACGAACAGTTCGTGATCGCGAGGATTAGCAACGGAAAAAGTAATAATTTAAGAATGTGATAAGGTAGCTCCAAGTGAGGCATTAAGATTCTGCTGAGTAGTAAGACACGATCGTGTCTCTAGACCCTTTGTTAACGGATTCTGATGATTATTGATTTCAGGTTCATACTCGTCTCATCTCGGATACCATTAAGCCCACTCATTTATAATTTCTTATTTACATAAAGAAGCGTCCAAATTTATGTAAGTAAGAAATGATAAACTTATGGTTCAGTGATTTATAATTTATTTATTTAACTGAAGAGGCGTCCCAATCCTTTCAAATAAACAGATTATAAATCATCCTACTTAATAATTCTCGATGCACTACGCGTACTCTCATAACCTTCAAGGTGGTTGATATGACGATGTATGTGTTCTACTGAGTATGGGACGAGTGTTCCAAACTCGTCCCCCGGAGGCGGAAAGTAAAACAATCAGGGAAATCACATAGTGTTCGAGATCGTTAATGAGTACTCGGTTAGAGTAAATAAGGTAAAAGTCTTTACGAACGAGTTAACATAGCAATTATCATATAAATCCCCCTATTACAAGTCCCGCCCATACAAGACTCGTAATACCTAGATTTATACATAATCCCATGTAAACAGAACTGTCGACAGGGTTTGATAAACATAGCAATTATATATATCAATCCTCCTTTACAAGTTCCCGCCCATACTCAGACTTAATACTTTGATTCATACCATAATTCCATGTAAACAAAATATAATATATATATTTATCTATATATATTATTATATATATATATATATATATATATATATATATATATATATATATATATATAACAGTTTTCGCGTAATACGATATTGTATAAAGTTATGAAGAACATAATGTTCTTAGAGACCATTGTTTAACTTACAATGTCTGAGAACGAAAAGAGACCATTGTGCAACTCACAATGTCTAAGAAGTAAGATGAGACCATTGTGTAACTTACAATGTCTAAGAAGTAAGATGAGACCATTGTGTAACTTACAATGTCTTAAGAAATGCTCTGGTATTTATATAAATAACTCTTATATAAATAAACGTGCGATATACGCAAAAGATGTAAGCATATATATTACATATATGTATGTCATGTAAGCACTTAAGGTAACAAGTAACCTAAGCAAGTAAGCAAGTGTTAGTGTGTATGCACTCTTGATAATGTTTGTTGTGAGCAATGTTTGTGAAAACGGTTATAGTCTAGGGTAAAATATGCAACCTAGTTCTCTATAACCTTGGCTCTGATACCAATCTGTAACACCCCCAAAAATGTGTCGCAGCAAAAATATGTCAGGGGGCGTTACTTCATAATACAATAGCACAAGATACAAGAGAACGACCTCTAAATGTGTCGTTTGTAAAACAATCTCGTTGATTTTCTGAAATCAAAATAATAGTTGTCCCATAATTGCATCACCATGAAAAACTTGAATGTAAAGACTCCAATGCACATCAAATAATCCAAGCATCTAATTCACCTGAGAAAAACATGCTTAAAAGTGTCAACATTAAAGTTGGTGAGTTCATAGATTAGTTTAAATATGAATGTAAGTTTCAACAAGTAAATTTATCCACTGTGTCATCACAGTACCCTGAAAAAGGTTTATAAAATATGCACGACCCATTTTATGTTACCAAAAGTACCAATCTTATCCCAAAGATTTTTATAAATAATGCATGACAGATGTAATGTCACTAAAATGTTCCAAGTATGTATGTGTCGGGGGGCCCTGTAGTCCCCAACATGATCCGACATGTTATAACGTTCGTTCCCAGTGATAGCTAGTCACCCGAACGGAGGTTGTCAATCCCGAATAGATCTATTTTATATCATTCGCGTGGACATCACGCTATAATGTTCGTTACCTGCGATAGCTTAATCACGCGAACAGGGATCCACACCCGAATAGATCTATTTCATAACATTCGCGCTCACCCTCCAAGTGATTTACAGTTCATGACACTGTGACGTAGACTTGTTGTATGTACCCGATTCGGACAGTGATACAAATAATGTGTTCCCATCATGGGTGTTCCATCTGCAACACCTGGGCATGTAATGCTTGTTGGCCCCACAGGCGCCAAACAAATCATAATCGACCCTCTCTCTCACCCCCTCCCTTTCAAATGTTAAAGTATGCATTTGTGCTACCAAATAAAAGTCAAATAATGTATCCCATAGCGAGCTATGCAAATAAGTATGTAAACCAATTTGACATCAATCATGTAAATGTGTGTTTAGATATAATATATATACACCATTATATTTAAATTAAACCAATTATTAAGGATTATATTTATTTAACCGATTAAAAACCGCCAAATAATATTTATCCAGTTTTAATATTTATTAAACCTTAAGTTATTTTTATTTGTCGTTTTGATATATAAACTAAACAAACCCTCGTCGTTTCCTCGTTGATTCGCTAAACCAAACACGCCCTCGTTGTTTTCTACCTCAACCAAAAGAACCCCTTTTATTGTTTAGTACAAACCAACCGCACTCTCGGCGATTTATAACCAACCAAACACACCCAAATCTGCTGCTAACCCACGAAACCAAACACCCCTATGGCTGGTGGTTTGACCCGACACCCCACGCACCCTGGTGGGTCGTGGTGGCTGTCGAAACAAACACACCCTTTTATGATAACCTCGACCAAACGCACCAAATCTGTGAGACAACACCAAACACACCCTATGCCTAGGTTATATCATAAACCCAACGCACCCTTGGTGCGTGTATAACAAAACCAAACGCACCCGTGGTGCAAGTGGCAGAACCAAACGCTCCCTCATGGTGTCGAGACTAAACAAGCGCAGCCTATAGCTGCTGACCCGGACCCACACGCACCCTTTGTGGTGGCTGACCGGCGAAACAAACACCCTTGGTGTTACAACAAAAAGCCAAACGCAACCTTGGTGAAATCTTTAAACCAACGGCACCCTTTTGTGAAAACCACACGCACCCGGCTGTGAACCACAACAACCCGAACGCACCCAGGTTTTACTATAACCCAACCGCACCCTTTTGCGGTGGTGCGACACAAACCAGCCGCACCCTCGTGGAGTCTCGATGAAAATGATGGTGGTGATAAGGGTGAGGTTGTTGCGATGATGATGGGACGAGGGGTGCGGCGGCTGTGGTGGAGGTTGATGATGATGAAAGTGATGGTGTTATGGCAGCGGCGGTCGAGTGGTGGTGGTGACGGCGCGTGACCGAGAGTGGTAGTGGGGATCGAGTAGATCCGTTGAGGAGGAACCTTTTTGGTCTCGGCCGGCAAACTCACCGGAAAACTTTTCCGGTGACCGGAGGTGGTGGCGGCGGTGGGTGATGGCCGGCCGGTTAATGGGAGAGAGAGGGAGATGAGTGTTATGTTTATGTGTGTGTATTTAAGATGGAAATGTAAAAATGAAGATGGAAATGTGATATGTTATATATATATATTAATAGGAGTGACAAGTATAAAATAGTCCAGGGGTCGATTTGTAACTTTTTAGTAAAACTTCGACACGTATTGGTTCGGGACTCGTTTGAAGGACTTAACGGATGATTCAACTCTTGAAACTTGCGCCATTGTTTTCCGAATTATTTTTCTGATAAAAATGAGTATTTACTTGATAATGTTTCATAAATATTTTATAACATTTAATAAAATATCTATTATTCATTTTGTGAACCGGTTTTGCCTTGTCCGAAATAAAATTGGATTTCAACTCGAGTATTCGCGTTATCCGCAACGCTTTTAAATTAAATGATGACTAATTTATTTAATATTTTTATTAAATAAATACTGATAATTAAAAACAAATTTAATTGTTTTTGTGTGTCCGCGTTGTATATTGTTCGAATAATGTTTGCGGTGCTGTTTTAGTCCTTTTCGGCTCGTTTCCAGGTCTCGGGCAAAACTGAAAAGTTGTCAGGAATATCGTTCCACACGCACCATTTCATATTTATAACAGCCAAACGCACCCTTTGGTGTTGGCTGTTACAACCAACGTGCCCCATTTTGTTGGTGATGCCATCAAACCAAACGGACCCTAGCTGATATGAAACCAACCGCACCATATGTGGTTTGTTATCAAAACCATACGCACCCTAGGTGCGGTGAACAGCCAAACCGAACGCACCCTCGCCGGTTTCTACATCAACCCAACGCACCCTATACATTTTTATAACAAATCAAGCGCACCCTCTAGTGGTGGTCTGGTGGTTGTGGTGATGGCGGCGGCCGTGGCAGCCGGTGAGGGAGGGAAAATGGCGCGTAGATGAGAGTGGTAGTGGGGATCGGATAGATCCGGCAAAAGAGGAACACATTTGATCTCCGCCGGAATACTCGTCGGAAAACTTTTCCGGCGGCGGTTTGCCGGAAAAGGTGGCTGCCAGAGGTGGCTGCCGGATGGGGAGGGAGAGAGAAGAAAGTGGGGTGTGTGTGTGTATAAGTTTAGATGGAAATGAAAAAAAAAATATAAACTTTTATATATATATATATTAAAACTTTTAATTAAATGTGACAAGTTTCCAAAACCCTGGGGGTAAATTTTGTAACTTTTTAACATAGTTTTTATAACTATCGGTTCGGGACTCATTTGAGCGAATAAACGGACGATTCAAATCTCGAAACTTGCGCCATTGTTTTCCAAATCATTTTTCTGATAAAAATGAGTATTTACTTGATAATGTTTCATAAATATTTTATAACATTTAATAAAATATCTGTTATTCATTTTTGTGAACCGGTTTTGTCTCGTCCGAAATAAAAATGGATTTCAACCCGAGTATTCGCGTTATCCACAACGCTTCTAATTAAATGATGACTAATCTATTTAATATTTTTATTAAATAAATACTGATAAATAAAAACAAATTTAATTGTTTTTGTGTGTCTGCGTTGTATATTGTTCGAAAAATGTTTGCGGTGCTGTTTTAGCCGTTTTCGACTCGTTTCCAGGTCTCGGGCAAAACTAAAAAGTTGTCAGGAATTTCGTTTTACATCAAGTTGTTTTAGAGTCCGAATAATGAAAACGTGATTTAGCTACTCGTTTTTGATAAGTCAACTTAGGAAGAACCTATATCTTCTCGTTTTCAAGTCAAATAAATTTAAAATAAATTTGTACATGAGGTATGAAATAATAAATATGATTTTATTATTTAAAACATGTTCCGAAAATTTTGCTGGTTACGCGGTAACTGTTTTTATGAGACAATAAAACGTCAAAGTCAAAAAAATCAAGTCAGACCCGAAAAGTCAAAGGTTAAAATAGTCTTTTAAAATTTCAAAAATTCTCGGATGTTACATAAAGAGCAAAAGAGGTCAAGCAACGTTATCAATTCCATAGGAGACAACGTGTAATTTCTTATACTCTTGTAATCGTTTAGTTTTTGGTATCATTGGTTAACTCGTTTAGTTTACCTTGGCTAAATAATTGCTTTTGTATTGATTATGACGTTTGAAGGCTAATACCTTTGGGTATTAGCCATTGTTATGAAGATCTGAATGTTTGGTTTTGTTTATCTCGATTGCTTAATTTATCGTTGAATGCTTCTTTATGTTTATCAATATACTTGTTTATGTTCTTAAGTATGCGACCTATCATTAAACTGGGTCTAGTCCTACATATTTAATGCGCTGTAACTTTGGTGTTGTTTGGGCGTAGGCTAAGAGTCTGGGATAGCTCTCCATATTGCAACTTATATATCTAGAATCATAGGATCACAAATATTGACCGATCTTTGCCTTAGATTAGGACGACACATCAGTCATTATCTAAACACTGCAAAACTCTAGCCAATTTAGCTTTTAAAAATTTTACTTAATCAAAAAACATTTCCATTTTTCTGAAAATTCCATAAACCGCCATAGGCAGTTTACCACGATGTTCTCCTTGTTGCATGCTTTTGCCTGGTCCTGAGACTGAAACGGAGCCCCGTAGCCCAAGTTATACTAGTTTTTATAGATTATTACATTTATACAAGTATTTAAAGGGTTAATATGCTCATATATGACTACAACTTTACAAATGGTTGGTATTATGTCACCTTAAAGCATAAACCCCTGAAACTAAATCATCTATGGCTTTGGAAAAATCCACTATAAGGGTTATATATTACTAAAAACGTTCTCAATACTATTATAGTGGATTATTACCAAATATGGAATTTTTACTACATTTTTGTAACGTTACGATTCTAAAACTACTTTATAACCTTTTAGATGGATTTTTTCACGCTTAAGGTTGAGTATCACATATTTTTGTAATCTGTAATAATTATTACGTTTATACAACTATTTTAAAGGTATTATACGCTCGTAGAAGACCAAATCTTTTATTAATGGTTGATATTAATTCCATGCAATGATAATAGCACTACATTTGGGTATATTAAAGCCTAAACGTTGATGCATAAACACCAAATACTGCAAATTTTACAAATTGAACCTATTGATTCTTTCTATCTCTAGGTTTTTTAGATATAGGGTTTTCTTAAACACATTTTATTAAGAAATCTTTCATTTAATTTAAATCTAGCCATGGAATCAAAATTTGGATAAAAGATTTGAGTTCTACTGTCCATCCTACATCTTTTGATATAGTTTTTATTCACATTTCATTTCATTTAATACCATTTCATAAGACCATTATCCTTGTTCATCGTACATTCCCTTTTAACCAAAATCTTCCTTAATAGTCTTTAGTTTGATTATGTGATATCATTTCTATGTTCGTTGTTAGCTGGATTTCACCATGAGAGATCCAGATCCAAAAAACCCTAGTTTAGTTCCTCCCCCTAGAGGGACTGATGATGTGATTAAACCCAAGCGTATTACTAGAAGTGTAAGTATGGATGAGAAATTAACTCCTATGTACACTTTTTCTATCTCTAAGCCAGCTGTAGGTAGTGGTAGGAAGGGTTCTAAGAAGTGTAGTATTAAGGGTAGGGATTTGAAAAAGGAATTATATGATATGGAGTATGAGGATGATGTTAGTAAGGATTAAGAGTTTGTTAATCAAGTCAGTGTAAAGTAAAATATGGTAAGTAATGTTTCTCAAGGTAGTGTTGCTAGAAATGTTGAAAAGCTTGAAAAATGGTATGCTAATGTGAGTAATATTGTTAATGATATGCATGTACCTTTTAGTGAAAATGATATGCTTAATCTTGGGGGTAATGGGAAAAATGTAGTTAAGAAATGTTGGTAGTTTGGATCAGGGTAGTGGGGATAGGGTTAATAGTGTTTGGCCTAGGTTGAATGAAGTTAATGAGAAGGGTAGTGGTAGTAATGGTGATGGAAGAAATGTTGGTGATATTGAGATGCCTGATAGTACTAATGGTAGGAAGCTTTTATCCTTCATTAGTGATATTCAAGGAATGAGTTCTAGTGGAAGTAATAAACTATCTAGGATTCCTGTGAAGATGAATGATATGGGTGAGAATGTAGTATACATAGATCCTATAATTGAAAAGGAAAGTAAGAAGTGAGAATTGACTCGTGTAGGGTATTTTTTTGGGCTTTATACATGATACAAAACACCTTTTCGGGGAGTCTGGGTTGATCAATGAACATGATATGAGACATATTGTTTAGTGAGAGAAAGTAGAGAGAGGATGGATAAAAAAGATGTATTATTAGCTTAGATGAGAAAGATACAAAATGATTTCAACAACACCCCTCATGGAGAGCCATGAGGGGTATTTATACTAAAAACAAAAACAAACCATTCCTAGTTTACATAAATGACCCATGCGTGATACACAGTATCCAAGACTAGTCCAATTCACGTGTAAGACGCCATCTTTACAAAATAATAAGGCTAACAATCTCCCTCTATGGAAAACTAGAAGGGGGTTAAATAGTTTCCTTATTTTATAATGTGTTTTCAAAGTTTTGTTATGAACTCATGTGAAGTTTGCACAATATTGATGTTTGATGTAAGGATTATAAACCAAGTAAGAGTAAGAGTTAAAATGATTAAACCAAGACACAAGTATTTATAGTAGTTCGGCTACAAGGACACCTTCCTTGCCCTACTCTACTCCCCTAGTCACCTACTCGAGAGTTTGTAAACACTAATCACCAATCTCTTTTAACCAGCGGAGAAGCCTCATAACGTTGCTTACACTTTTTAACGGTACAAAGCTAAATACCAGATTCTTCACATGGTGGAATCAACCCAACAACACTACACTTGATTTACAATGATGATGAATACAACTACAACTACCAAATGATGTACAAGATTCAGTAATGTGAACTTGAAGATGCTATGGAGATGCGAAACAAGATTCTTGGAACTTGATCGTCTCAAATGGGTGTTTGGCAATTTCTTCTTTAAAGAGAATTACCTACAAAATGCTAAATAAAAATATGCAAGAATAGAGAGAATGATGAGTAGATTAGAGGATTTCAAGTTAGAAAGAGGTAAGAAAAACATGAGGAATGGCTTGGTATTTATAGCCAAAAACCTGTAATGTAGGCCGGTTCCGCCAGTTCTGTTGCAGAACAGAACCGGCCAGTATACTACAACAGAAACGGTGTACAGTAACAAAATTCAATTTTTGATTTGCAAAATCTTGAGAGATCATGTATAATTTTGTAAGATTGCCCTAAGATATGCTGCAAATGATGATGTTATCCATGATGTAAATAATGGTTTGCATAATTTACTTGTAATTCAAAGTAATGCTAAAAATGGAAAAGTTATAATTATGTGTTAGTTTAAGTAGTTTACTTTCATATAGATTTTACTAATTGTTATCAACAAAACATGAAAAGATCGTAAAATAGAATAAACATTTTTGTTGGTTTATTTGTATTAACAATCTCCCCTTTTTTGTTGATGACAAAAATAAAATCTAATGGAAGTAAATTAGTTAAAATGAATTTGTTTTAAGTATTTGGATTAAGTTTTCGAATTCATTTTACTTCCCCTTTCCCTTATGTTTGTTTTACTTCCTTTCTCCCCCTTTTTGTCGAAACAAAAAGATGTAAAGGTCACGATGAGGTATCCAATGATAAGTTAGAATTGATATGTGTAAATGCGGAAAGCTCCCCCTTGATGGGTGCTAAAATTTTTATGCTGCAAAAAATGTTAGACATAAAGAGATGTGCTCCCCCTTGCTTTAGGAGTACCTACAAAATAAAAGTTAAAAGCCAAAGCACTAAAGTGCCTTTTGTAGAACAGGCGTTCGCAGTTCTGTTCCTTGAATGGAACCGACTTTGATAGTCGATGGAACCGGCTGACTTAAAAAAAATCAGACCTGCGGGTTTTCTAAGCCAAAATTTTTTTTGAGCAAATTAATTATCAACAACATACAATTTCCTGGGAGTACAACAAGACAAGCAATATATCATTGATTAATTTCAAATTACAACATTTAATCATCATAACATTAAGAAAGCAAGATATTCTTAACGAAACATGATTTATTCTACTTCTAATTTCCTAGTCTTGAAATTTTGCGCAAGAATGTTGAGACGTTATAGGATGTGATTGAGAATGAATCGCATTTCATCCCAAAGGTTGTCTACAACAACTTGGGTACGTTGACAATGTTCACAAAACATTTCGTGAGTTAGCAAAGGAAAAGGATTGTTGGGTCCTAATGGCTAAAGTGGTAGGAGGTTTGAAGGAGGATTTCGGGGAAATGTAGGAAGTTGTGGTGGAAATGGTAGAAGAGGAGGTTCCATAGCTAGAAGATGTGAAGGTTCATTGGCTAAGTGTTTAATGGAGTCAAATGATGGTCTAGGTGGTAGAGGGTTTGTTGTTTTAGGAGGAACATCTTCTAGTGAGTCAAAGAAAGCTTGAGGAGAAGAAGGAGGAGTGGAAAACAAAAGTTCAATGGGATCTAAGTTTATGGATAATGTTGAGGAGTGTTTGGATGGTTGGGTTGGAGCCGGTGGAGGAGAGGTCAAGGGTGGCGGTGTTGACTTTGGAGTAAGTAGGATTTTGCTTGGTGAGATTCCCGAAGAAATTATTCGGCAAAGTGGCAGTAAAGCATTTAGGGTTGATGGAGGAGCCGTTTGATAATCGGTGGGTGGTGATAGAGCATGATAAGGAGGGGACACCGGTCGATGGTAAGAGAAACAACAAGGACGAACACTAATCCTAGCGGTGCACTTAAGGTTAAGTTTCTTTTCTTTAGGCATTTTTAATGTTTCTTGAGTATGATATGATAACTAATGTTTGGGTCAAGCCCTTTTTATAGAGAAATTTTTGAGTTAATGCATTACTTGATATCTTGGTAAAAATCTAATCATTGGATTTGCCTAGAGTCAACTTCTAAAGCCTAAGGGCTGATAGGTTAGTTTTGGTGGGAATTTGTTGTGGTATAAGTTTGAAATTCATATTTAAATAAACTGCAGTACAGTGTCGTTGGTTCTACCGGTTGTATTAAAAGAAGAGAACCAGCTTTGAAAAACAAAGGGAACTGGTGTCTGCAGGAAAAATAGATATATTTTTCTAATGTGTGCATACATAATATGATGTTAGAGGTGCGGTTATCTCGACCAAAAATAAAAAGATAGATATACTTGAGATAACCCAAACTTTACTTATTTTGATGTAGCTACAATTGAACGTGTTTGAAAAGACATATTGACCATGTCTTTCTTTATAGACGTTCAAGAGACAAATGCGATGCAAATGAGAAAAATATTTTTATTTTTTGTATTAAACAATGCCGATTTGTGAGAATTGTAAGAATGCATTCGGGTTATATTTGATAAAAGGTAAAAAATGAGTACATATAGTAGTTTATATAATGCATACATATAGTATATGGAAAATTCCCTGAAGTTTTTTTTATTTAGTAAATAGATTCTTAGACTCGGAGAAAAGGAAGAAGGTTAGTAAAAGAGTAGATATCTTACCTTTAGGCATTAGGTTCCATGAGGCTGAGACCTAGTCTAAGTAGGTTAAAGGGTTCATGTTTGAGAGGTTTGGTTAAGATATCGGCTATGTTGTCTTCGAAGGAGACTTTTTCAATGGAGATATTTCCCTTTTAGACATTGTCACGAAGGAAATGGTGTCAGATTTCTATATGTTTGGTGCGAGAGTGTAGGACTTGATTTTTACTTAAGTCAATGGCACCTTTATTGTCACAAAGGACGGGTGTATCATATAGGTTTATGTCATAGTCTACGAGAGCTTGTTTCATCCACAAAGCTTGTTGGCAAGCTTTTTTGGCGGAAACATATTCAGCTTCGATGGTTGAGATGGCTAGCGCGGTTTGTTTCTTAGAAAACCATGATGTCAGGCAACATCCCATGAATGTGTAAATACCGCTAGTGCTTTTGCGATCGACATAGTCTCCTGCATGGTCGAAATCGGCGTAGACAAAGGCTTCTATTCTGGTTCCTTTGGGATACCATAATCCTAGGTGAATAGTTCCTTTAATATATCTAAAAGTTCTTTTTACCGCTTCAAGGTGGGAAGTTTTTAGAGCTTCTTGAAAATGGGCGCATAGACAAACACTAAACATGATGTCAGATCGACTAGCCATTAGAGAGAGGAGGCTACCAATCATGCCACGATATTTAGTGTCGTCAATGGGTTCACCGTCTTCCTATCGAGTGAGTTTGGTTTCGGATGACATAGGAGTTTTGATAGGTTTAGAGTCTTCGCGACTGAATTTTTTGAGCATTTCTTTAACATATTTAGATTGGTTGAAAAAGATTCCATCTTCTAGTTGTTTGATTTGTAGACCAAGGAAAAAATTCAATTCACCCATCATGCTCATTTCAAACTCGTCATGCATGATTTTCAAAAAATCATCACAAAGCTCTAGAAAAGTTGAGCCAAAAATGATGTCGTCCACATAGATTTGGACAATGATGATATATGAATTTCTTTTCTTAGTAAATAGAGTGTTATCTACTAATCCCATGGTGTACTTGTGGTCGATGAGAAAGGCTTTAAGTCTATCATACCAAGCTTTAGGTGCTTACTTAAGACCATAAAGAGCGTTTTTGAGTTTAAAGACATGGTTAGGTTTTTCAAAATCAATGAATCCGAGGGGTTGAGCGACATAGACTTCTTCATTTATAAAACCGTTTAGGAAAGCACTTTTGACATCCATTTGATAAAGCTTGAAGTCATGTGCATAAGCATATGCAAGAAGGATTCTTATAGATTCTAATCTTGCTACGGGAGCATAGGTTTCATCGAAATCTATTCCTTCTTGTTGATTCTATCCTTGAGCAACAAGTCGAGCTTTATTTCTGGACACAACACCGTTTTCATCTAGTTTGTTTTTAAAGACCCATTTTATACCTATGATAGTTTGGTTTTTGGGAGGAGGGAAATGTCATTTGTTTTAGATTGATTTAGTTCTTCTTGCATAGCTATAGTCTAACTTTTGTCTTGTATTGCTTCTTTTATGTTTTTGGGTTCTACAGAGGATACAAAGCAAAAAAAATTACTTTGATTTTAAACTTAAGATCTTAAGGTTCTTTCGTTTAGTTAACCTATGACGGTTTCTAGGGGATGATCCTTAGATTCTTTGATGTTTATGATTTCTTTGTTTGATGGTTCATTTTCCTTGATTTCTAAGTCTTTTTCATGGTTTTCTATAATTTTACATTCAAGCACATCATCGTCTTCTAAAGGTGGTGACTTAGGAGGAGGATTTCATCGAATTTTACATTAAGAGATTCTTCGATTCTCATGGTTTCCTTATTTAGAATAATGTAAGCTTTACTATTAGGTGAATACCTAAGAAATATGCCTTCGGTGGATTTAGGGTCGAATTTTGTGAGATAGTCTTTAGTGTTAAGAATAAAATATTTACTACATAAAACTTTGAAATATTCTAAGGAGGGCTTTTTACCTTTGAAAAGCTCATAAGGAATTTTTCCGAGGAAAGGTCTAATAAGAATCATATTTAAGATATAAGTGGAGGTGTCGATGGCATTACACTAAATTTTTTGAGGAATTGATTGTTCATTAAGCATTGTTCTACTCATTTCTTGCAAGGTCTGATTTTTACGTTCTACTACCCCATTTGATTGTGGAGTACGTGGAGCCGAAAAGTTATGAGTGATACCATTAGCATCACAAAAAGCTCCAAATTGTACTTTATTATCAAATTCCCGACCATGATCCGTACGAATTGATATAATGAGGCAACCCTTTTAAACTTAAATCTTTTTACTTAAGATCTCAAAATGGTAAAAAGCTTCATTTTTGTGTTTTAAAAATCTTGTCCATGTATATCTTGAGTAGTCGTCGATGATGACCAAAGTGTAGAAGTTTCCTCCGTAACTTTGGACGGCCAACGGACCAAACAGGTCCATGTGTAAAAGTTCTAGACACCTAGTGGTTGAAACCATATTTTTAGGTTTATGACTTGTGTGTACATGTTTTCCAATATTACAAGCATCATAAAAATGGCTCTCAAATTTTAGTTTAGGAAAATTTCTAACAAGCTCTTTAGATGATAGCGATTATATAAGTCGCATATTGGCATGGCCCAATCTTCAATGCCATAAGGTCAAAGTATCATCTATTAAGGTTAGACAAAGACTATCTTTTGGAGAGTTTCCTATTTTCATTATGTAAAGCCCATTTATCCTAATTCCTCTTCCTATGGTAACGCCGTCTTTAATTATTTCGCTACCGGTTTCACTAAATAGTACTTTGTAATTTTTATCGCATATATGTCCTATACTAAGTAAGTTAAAACTAAGATTTTCTACGTGACTAACATCATGAATAGTAAGAGAGTTATGAGTGATTGTATCTTTTTTGACGATCTTGCTTTTAGTATTGCTACCAAACACCACATTACCTCCATCTATAGTCTTGTAGGATGAGAAGAGATATTTGTTGCCCATCATTTGTCTTGAGCACCCACTATCCTTGAATTATTCATATAATTCTAATTTGACTTTTAGACGTACCTAAATTCATAAAGCAACTCAAGCATTCGGTCCCTAATATCTCATGGATCTGTTAAAGTTATGCATATTGTTTGGTTGACTCATGTATGGATATGGAGGACAAGGACCCCATTGGTTAAACATAGTAGGTTGGAACAGATATTCTTGTTGTGTTCCATAGTTCTAACCAACATGATGATAGTTGATTTTACGATATAGTATGTTGGATTTCCTATGGAGCGTTTTAGGGTGTGTTTAGAGTTTACATTTTCCAACCCCTTGGCCGAGTTTTAGGATTGGTGGTTGTTTGACATTCTTAGAAATGTTTAAAACATGCTTTCTAGTTATTAATACGGGGTCATTTTTCTTTAAAAGTTTGGTTCCTAGATTTTTTGCATCTCTTGTATTTTCTAAAGATGGTCGGTTCGGTTCGTCTGAACTAGTCGGTTCTCTTGCAGAGGGAACCAGCGATGCCAATTCTACAGTACGCTTTTCTTCGTGTTTAGGACCTGTCTTTTTGATTTTAGTGTTGCTAGTGGATGCTATATCTTCTGTGTATCCCATCCCATGTTTATCTTTTGTCAGTTTTTGCAATTCAAGCATTTCTTGGAAAGACATACTACTATTCTTGAAACAAGCTAGTTTTAAGTTTAGTGAGCTAATCTTAGATTGTAGTTTGATACATGATTCACATTCAAGACTTATCCCTTTATTTGTTTCTAGTTGTTCTATTTTTTACTTAAGTTCGCAAGCATCCTTTTCAATGATTCATTTTTAACTTTTAGATATTTGTTTTTGTTAATGATCCTAAGACTAATTTTGCAAAGTTTATCATATTCGTTTTGCCATGATTCATTATCTAATAAAGAACTACTATAGTAACGAGTATCAGATAGTTCCTCATTAGTGTCATGTGCCATGAGACAAATTTTGTCCTTAGCTTCTTCACTATTGCTCCAACAACCGACAACGAACATCTTTTGATCATTGAAGGTGTGTTTGGGACAATCACAAATGAAGTGGTTTGGATCTCCACACTTGAAACATCTTTGATCGTCTTTCTCCTTTTTGTCTTCTTTTACTTTCTAGAAGTTCTTTTGTCGTCATGAGGTTGGCGGACACACTTTCCTCTTCTTCTAAAGAATTTTTTGAAATCTCTTACCACTATGGCGTATTCTTCATCATTGCTATCTGAAGAGGTTGCTTCTTCTTCACTTAGGACTTTTCTTGCTTTGAGAGCAAGTGATTTGTACTTTTCTTTCTTACTATTAGAGATCTCTGAGTCCTTTTCAAGTACTACCTCATAAACTTTTAGATTGCCGATAAGCTAGTCTAGAGGTAGTGTTGATAAGTCCTTGGATTCTTCTATTGCCCTAACCTTCTGGCGCCATTTAGTGGGAAGAGCCCTCAAGAATTTCCTAACATGATTACGACTTGAAAATGATTCATCAAGTGCTTTCAGTGATGTAATAATAGTATTAAATCTAGCAAAAGCACAATTAATAGTTTCATCATCCGAGATAATGAATTCTTCATATTTTTGAACAAATAGATCTATTTTTTTATCCTTAACTTGTTTGTTACCTTGATGGGTAATTATTAAGGATTTTCAAATATCTTGAGCCGTATCGCACATGAAAATTCTTTCATATTCCTTTTTGAGTAAAGCATTGTATAAAACAATTTTTGCTTCATCATTTTTGGAAATCATTTTCTTATGGTTTTCATCAAATTTTTCATAAATGATGATTACATCCTTACCATATTTATCTTTGATGGTAAGTTTGTAATTACCATAAACTATAATATACCAAAGATTAATTACCAAAATGGTTTTTCAAATATATAAAGCAATTAGCCTCAAAGAGAGGTGGTCGTTACATAGATTTACCCTCTTTGTAGTTTTCTAAGTCCATAATCTTTTTAAAGATTTAAAATATAATATATTTTAAAAACATTGGTAACCTTGCTCTTGATGCCAATTGTGGAAAACTAGAAGGGGGGTTGAATAGTTTTCTTATTTTATAATGTGTTTTTCAAAGTTTTGTTATGAACTTATGTGAAGTTTGCACAATATTGATGTTTGATGTATGGAATATAAAGCAAGTAAGAGTAAGAGTTAGAAAGATTTAACCAAGACACAAGTATTTATAGTGGTTCGGCTACAAGGACACCTTCCTTGGCCTACTCTACTCCCCAAGTCACCTACTCAAGAGTTTGTAAACACTAGTCACCAATCTCCTTTAACCGGTGAAGAAGCCTCACAACGTTGCTTGCACCTTTTAACAGTACAAAGCTAAATACCAAATTCTTCACATGGTGGAATCAACCCAACAACACTACACTTGATTTACAATGATGATGAATACAACTACAACTACTAAATGATGTATAAGATTAAGCAATGTGAACTTGAAGATGCAATGGAGATGCAAAATAAGATTCTTGGAACTTGATCGTCTTAAAGGGGTGTTTGGAAATTTCTTCTTTGAAGAGAATTACCTACAAAATGCTAAATAAAACTATGCAAGAATAGAGAAAATGATCAATAGATTAGAGGATTTCAAGTTAGGAAAAGGTAAGAAAAACATAAGAAATGGCTTGGTATTTATAGCCAAAAACCTATACTATAGGCCGGTTCTGTCGGTTCTGTTACAGAATAGAACCGGCCAGTATACTACAACAGAACCGGCATACAGTAACAAAATCTAAATTTTGATTTGCAAAATCTTAAGAGATCATGTATAATCTTGTAAGATTGCCCTAAGATATGTTGCAAATGATGATGTTATCCATGATGTAAATAATGGTTTGCATAATTTACTTGTAATTCAAAGTAATGCTAAAAATGGAAAAGTAATAATTATGTGTTAGTTTCAATAATTTACTTTCATATAGATTTTACTAATTGTTATCAACAAAACATGAAAAGATCATAAAATATAATAGACGTTTTTGTTGGTTTATTTATATTAACACCCCCTAAGATGGTGTCACATGTGAATTGGTTACAATGTTTCCTACAAGCAAAAATAAAGTAAAATAATAAGAATGAAGTCCAATATTCCTTGAGATTGTCTTCAAAGACCTTGATCTACTTGAATACTCTAGTTTTATTTCTTCAGCTTACAAACGAACACATTGTAATCTTCAGCTCCCTCCCAAACAGACACCCCTAAGACTGATAAGAATTAATACACTAGTCTTCTCAAAAGACCTCCTTTCTCATTTAGGATACTCTATGGGAGGGATGATATCATGTTAGGTTTACGAAAAGACTCGGTCACCCCGTGTATTTAACCGTTTATACTAGCTCATAGTTAATCGTTAATCGCATGACATTCGGTAATGGGCCGGGTATTAAACTCAACATGTAAGCCCATTATTCTAGCCATTTTAGACATTTTGTAAGACATATATAACCCTCTTCCATCTTATGGAAGAGGTGGGGTTAGTCATTTTATACACACATACTTTATCTCTAGAGGAGTGTGCATTTTCTTTGTTTCTCTCTCTAGCATTCGACTAATCCACTAACCTTTGATTTTCATGTTTCTTGTGTTAAATTTCATGTTTTTATAGTTTCTATAGCCTTCTAGTACTTAGTTGTGCAAAAGAATCCAAGTCAAAACGTTCAAAAGGGTGATTTTTAGGTGTTTTAATGTGTAAAAGTTCGGATTTCTTCGTAGCAGTTTGGTACACTATGTTCGGTTAGTCATAGCGGTTTGGTACGTTGTTCTAGTGGTTTGTTAGTACACTGTTTTGGCAATTTGTTAGAGTCATACACTATTCAAGTGATTTGTTGTTTCTAACAGTGGGTTGTCCTATTAGGCGGAGGTTTGTCAGTAGCGGTTTGTCGTTTAGTGTAGTGATTTACTAGTAGGGGTTTAGTAACCATAGCGGTTTGACACCATAGCGGTTTATAGGTTTTTGAAGACAATTTCTCATAGCGATTTTGTAGTATATTGGATATCATAACACAAGGTATGAATTAAGGGTTGGCCAAATTTCTAGAGAGAGAAAATGGGAGTTCTAGTGAGAGAAAGTCACTTAGTGTATGCTTGCTATAAAAATGAACATCCAACCCCTTCCTATGGCTAGAAAGGGGTATTTATACAAGTGTTTTGGTGCCCTTAAGTGGGCCATAGAGTGGGCTAACAAGTAGGTAAAGACCCGGCCCAACACCAATAGTCGTACGGTAACTAAACAATTAATACTAAGACTACGAGCTAACCTATGCTAGATATAACACAGGGTGACCGAGTCTTTTACATGGATTTTCATAATCCTAACAATCTCCCCCTAAGGGAGGTCACCCAGAAAATATAAATTGAATCCTAGCATTATATTTGAATTAATCTTTAATTCTGGCTTGTAGTCTTTTGATTCTTCAACATTTGTCTTTGTACATCAAGTAGTGATCTTTGAGCTTTGTTCCTTGGACTTGAGTAAACTTTGAGCTTTCTTTGAGATCATCATCTGCAATAAATCTCTTAATCATCCTTGTAGTAGAGTATTGCCTTCATGTGATATTGTGACCTTCGGACCCGCATGCTCATACTTTTCTTGATCATGATATTACTTCTTAGAGTTGCAGAAGCTGTGTTGTAGGTCTTTCAGTTGTCATGATGTCATTAATTAGAAACATCAAATGTGAGCATGGGGTTGTGAATTGACTCCACTGGAACGAGGTATCTCCATCTCCATCTTTACTTGACCCTGAAATAAAATAGTTAACAATAAAGCTTGTGTGTGAACATGGCTTTGTCATTCGCCCAAGTCTGGTTGGAGTAACCTCCGGATCCATGAGGACCGACCTGTGATCAGGTAAATTCATCTTAAGATGAATCTCCTTGATAGGATTTCCAGTATAAGTATCAGATCATCAGATGTACAACCATCAGAATCACCATACTTGCCTTTTCTCTTTATCGGAACATCTCAAAGCAGACAACACGATAAGAGTGAATATGTTAGTTACTATCTTACTGATTAAAGAGGAAAATGATTTGAAAAACAATCGACGTGTCACTTGAGAAAGTATTTTTGTGACACATCGAGAGTGTTTTATATCACAAAATCAAATTTCATCAGAAATACATTTGTTTTGAAAGATATACACAGTCAATGTGCTAGAAAATCAGTTGTTGGGCACATCGAAAGGTTTTTCAAAAACTATTCGTCAATTCACTGTCTAGAACAAGTTTGATTCATGAAGAATTGCACCATTGTTGCTTTCCATTTGTCACAAGTTTAATCCATAATGGATCTCACATGTTACCTACCAAGAGCTTGTTTGATGTTGGTTTTAGAAGGATTTCCATCTTCATAGTGAGTACTTACGTATCACTCGGATGTTCTGGCAATACCACGAGGATAATGCGTAGGACTCTTAAGATCTTTACTTGTTGTCACAGTGTGTGAAAAACAAGCACAATTTGTATTAGTGTCCTAACGAGATTTTTAGATGATCTCATGGCTCTAGACTCAATAGTGCATTTTTGGTTTTTGGTAGTCGGAGGCTGGAGCGGACTGCCACCTTTTCAATATCATCTAACTCGGAGTAAGAGAGACGATAGAAATGTATTGATCTCTGTGAGAAGTGAAACAAGAATCCTTTGAGGGATCTTGAGTGGCTAGGGAGGGTTGTGCAGCGTATCACTGGGTCCATGATACTTGTCTTCAATGTCAGCAATCAACCATGTGA
Source organism: Tanacetum coccineum (assembly GCA_026074375.1). Lineage (NCBI taxonomy): Eukaryota > Viridiplantae > Streptophyta > Magnoliopsida > Asterales > Asteraceae > Tanacetum > Tanacetum coccineum. Next base: position 7,811 of record BQNB010039696.1, on the reverse strand, counting down.
TTCTGACAGCATATGTAGTGACCCGGTTTCTGCCTAAAGTTTAAGGAGGGCTGCTTTCTTTTCACCCTTTATCTTAGCATTTCTTTTTCATTCTTCAACCCCTTCAGTGCTTACCGAGATTTCATTACTAGAACCTTGTTGGGTGTGTTCCAGTACTAGCTCCATCTCAGTCCGTACTATTCCCTTATTCTCACATTATTCCTTTTATAATCATACCTAAGGACTTCTACACTAACTAGTGGATTGTCCCTGGGTAGATCCATTCAACTCTGGCGGGATCGTGGGATCGAGTACCTAACCTTACCATCCTTATAATTCCGATAAAGTAATTACAGGGTCGGTCTTTAGTATTTCCACAATAGCTGTCGTACACCATTCGCTCCCCCTCAATATGTGCATCGATATTCGAAAAGGTTTGGCACATATAGGAGAGCCTACACTTGAGTTCAAAAGATCACATTTTTTATCAGATTTTTATATTTAAATCACATTCTCTCCCTCGATCAAAAATGTCAAACCCGTTGAGATTTAGGATCTTAATTGATTTAAATAAGTTAGAAAAAATTGGGGGAAAATGTGGTCTGATTAAATGTTTATTGATAGAGGAACAACTCCCTCTCAATAAGTGAGGGTCTGTTAGAGTCACCTTATAGATCACTACTAAGAATGTACAATATGAACAGTATATATTACAATTACACCACACCAGACTTACTAAAAGATATAGAGAAGATGTGATCATTCGGTTCTCTGAATAAGTCTGTAGTCTCCTTCTCGTATGCGTCCACCAATAAAGCTTTCCAAGTTTTGGAAGATTCTCCTGAGCTTTAGCCTCTTCTAAATAGCAAACATGAACTGCTTGCTCTTGATCACATCATTCTTGGTCCAGAACCCGGTATTCAACCCCGGATTGACCTTGTTAACCATGAATTCCTTTACTTGATAGTGCAATGCTTCATTAATCTGTTGTAGAGTTCCGTCACTGAACTTATGGATTTCATTGAAGCGCATGATCATCTGCATCCTATATCTGTCTCTGAATACCACGGCTCTTGGGGAGTCAAGAATCTTGTAGTCATGCATGAACTCAAGACCTATGGCTTCCTAGCGAGGTTTGGTGAGGTTCAGCTGAGTCTGGTAACTCTCTATGCCAAGCTGGAAGTCTTCTACCCATTTTTTGATAACCAAATTCCTTATCCATAAGTTGACGGCAGTAGAGAGAATCTTCTTGTCTTTGGGCGGTAGGTGGTTCAGGTGACCTTAAAGATTTAGCAAGTACAAGTCTTCAAAGTCACTCGGGTACAGATCTTTGAAGTCGCTTTCAGCATTAGTATATTCCTGATTATCTGCTCTTCGAAGAACTATCTTTTTCATGTAATCATACGCGTAAAGGGAAAAGACCTCAATTCTGACGACACTTAGGATTCTCATGTGAGTCCTGACAATACCTCTTCGGTTAGTATCAACTAAGTGTCGGTCGATGTAGAATTGTTGTCTTTTGAACCACCAGTGAGAGACACCATATGATGCTGAGATGTCATACATATACTCTTCTTTAGCCCACATCATATCAGGTACTATCTGTTCTAGCCCGGCATCAGGATAAGAAGCAGCGTTCATCTTTGTGATCGACACCACAAGTCTGTCACCCTTGTGGCCAAATCGTAGATACTCCAAGTCTTTGTTGAAGAAGAATTCAGTCTGAATTGTGACCTGACCTGGAGGACCACCCAATGGGAGTGGTCTGCTAACATTGTACCTAAGTAATCCTTCGTCCACTTGATTAGTTAAAAGCTTATGACATTTCTCCATCTAAAATTATATATGAATCACGTCCGGATGGAAGGCTTTGACCACTTCATATGCAGGACCTTCCAAATGTTCTGGTGTGAGCTATGTGATTCCTTGCTTCTTGTAGAACTAATCAATAAACACTCCAATATCACCGGTCTATGAAAGCAGAAAGTTCTTTGGTGGTGATACGAAGCTGGAGGCTATAGCAAATGCCTAGTTGTTATTGGGAATAGGTAGACTTGATGAAGGAATGAACCACGCGAGTTCAGGGGTTGTAGGTCTTTCTTCTTCAAAAAGAGGTTTAAACCATTCCTGATTCAGACTCACTTTGGGAATATGCCTACTGCCGCTATCTTCATCGTCAGACCCCATATCCTAAGCTTCAAAGTCTGACTCTTCATGCAAAAGTACGTCTTCAGGAACAGATGAAGCAACAGGCGTGAGTCTGGATGTGGTCATTGTCCAGGCTATGTATGTTGTTGAAGCAGCTGTCTTGGATGAGCCTGGAGCAGCAGAGCTGTGAGACTGATCACCTTCATTGGTTGTTGAAGACGGTGGTGGTGGAGGAGGATCTTGAGCAAAATCAAAGGTTCTTGTTGGACCAAAAGCCCCTGATGCACCAGACGGTGGTGGAGGAGGAGGTGGTGGAGGAGGCGACCCAGGTAGGGTTTTCGGTAAATCCTGCTTACTTTTCTTCTTTGTTCGCTCCTCAGCCTTGTCTGCATCAAATTGCTCACTTTCATCACGAATGATAGATTTTTGTAAGGCTTCAAAAGCCATCTTATGATCCTCGTGGCCCTTGTTATAATTTTCCTCCAACATGCGTTGAAGTAGAATCTCCTTCATGTCAGACGTAGGGAGATCCTTGAAGCGAGCATAAAGAGGGGCTCTCATTGCATGCTGAACTGATGCGGTAACCACCTATTTTACTGATTCTTCAATTTTTCAGTCAATCTCCTACGAGTCTATAAATTCCACTGTCTGCTCTCTGATCAATCTAGACAAGTTTTGAGTCTCCAATTGGTGGATCATGTTCCCTTTCTTGTCTAGCATTTCCTCCAGGGCTTGATTCTCATCTACTAGATCTTCTATATTATGTTGTAGCTGACTAATCGTCTGAGTTAAGATCGAGGTTGAGATGTCTTGCTATGGTTGAGGTGGTGGTGGTGGAACAATTATTGTTGTTATTTTAGTGACCGTTGTTATTGTTGTAGGGATAGATGCGGGAACCGTTATGGAATCAGATTGAGGGTCGGTGGTATCTATCATTGGATTAGTCATTAACAGGACATACGAGGTATCCTGAAGAATGGGAACCATCACTAAAGATTGGACCTCCGCTTCAGTATTGGTCTTTTCTGGTTCGTCTTCCTGTGACTTCTCTACAAGGATCTGATATGTAAAGCTGAGATCCTTGTTGAGGTTTTTCATAGAGGACAAGGTTCCAGTAGAGCTAATAGCTTCCTCAAGTCTCCCCTCGCCTTCAGTTGGGAGTTTAAGGTTCTCCTGAACCTTTGGATAAGCGGTAGCAGTGAACTCATCATCCATTCACTCTGTGTTAGGTTGTGATGAGGCTTCAGCGATTCCTAAGTCCATGTGATCTAGGTTTGGTCCAGCGTGAACCACATGACTTGATAGTGTCTAAGACACGCCAGCATCACCAGGGTTTATTCCACCCTGGCCTTCCTCTTGACCTTGTGCATTCATCTCAGGAGACACTTCCTCATCTGACTCCGTCCCATTGTCAGTTAGACCCAGTTCCGCATATAGTGACGAAGATTCAATGAGACCAGAGGGTTCTGCTGTGGCAGGAGTGTGCCTTTGAAAGATGAACTATTCAGCAAGGTTCTTTTTCTTAGGAGTCTGAAGGTTGAGTAGAACTTGCGCAGCTTGTTCCTCCCCTACCTTTTCTTTGCCCTTGCCCTGAACCTCTGGCAGCGATTGAAGTTTCCTAAAGTCAGGTTCCCTGAACACTACAGGAGGTAGTGGTCCTCGATAAGCAGGGTAAGCATCCTTCATACTTTCTTCCAGAACCTTTTGCATGATAGCTTCTTCATCATCGACCCTGGGTTCTGTCGCAGGAACCCCTTCATCTGTGAACTCATCTCTCAACTAAAGCATTCTCTTCTTGGATACCCTACCCACTTTAGAATGTTTAGCTTAAGATGGAGCTTCAGTTGCATCCAAAACTCGCTTTCTTTTCTTCTCCCGAGTCTTAGCAGGTGCATGTTTGGGTTTGGGTGGTTAAGATGAAGTTGATTTAGTGGTCTTAGTAGTTGAAGGTTTAGTTTTGGGTTTGGTTTGTTGAATTGAGGTTTGCTTCTTGGTTGTTTTCGGTTTTGCCCCCTTAACTGGTTTGGGAGGTGGTGCATCATCATCACTGACTTCTTCCCCGGCGAGAAACCACTGATACTTAGCAACCTTTGCCACATATTCCGGATAATAGGAGGCAGTGCGGATGTCCTCAGTGATTAGAGTATTTGGAATTTTCATCCCAAACCTTACTCTCTTAGTGTTCTTGAATGAGAACTTTAGGTATCCCAAAGCATACTCATCATAGGGCATGTGGAGTAGAGAGCCATGTCTTTTATGAAACCTGTGTCTGCTCTAGAGGTGATTGATGATCAGCTTAGAGAAACGGACACCTGGAATCACAAGGGGATTAACTTTCTTCTTTCCCTCTGCATGAATAGTCAGATTCATCTTGTCCTCTATGAATGAGTGAATACACCGAGTAAACTCTTCCCATATCCTCTCAGTATAATAAATATCTGTCCTATTAACAATACCCCACAAAATCTATAACACAGGAGCCCTTGGTCTTTCAAATCCTGAGGTCTTTCCCATGAGGCAAAGGTTGATGATAGTGGCAAGTGCCCTCCACGGCTAGTACATATCATTTGTCACGATACCAGAAATATTTTTGACTGCATTCGGGTAGCCCAGATCGTTGACAAAGGAGATTATAGTGTTCATATTTGGTGGAGGTGTGAAATTGTCGTTATCAATTGGTAATTGTAGTGCATCTCTTAAAGTGGCTTTGGTAAGATAAAAGCAATGTTCATCAAGCTGACAACTGTATCCTTTGTCTTTGTCAAATCTGATGGTGTTACAAAATTGCTAGATGTAAATGGATGGAATTGTGGAGGAAGCGATGAAGGCTCTAAAGAAGTTGGTGTTCTTTAAAATGTCCATAGATATCTTGAATATGGGATTGGTTTGAGTTCTTTCCACATCCAGAAAATAGTTGCTTTTTCCTACTGGTACCCATTTGTCACGAGGCAAGATTTGCTCATCAGAACGGGTAGGTGGAGCATCAGCAGTAGATGGAACCTCCGGAGCATTGACTTTTACATCAGCCATTGTAACTGCACACATACATCAACAAAGATATGCATACAGATAGGAGATGTTAGATAAGAGCACATGCTTAAGGGTTAGATAGTCAAAGACATAGTCCAGGTTCATAGGACACTGTGATCATATTGAAGTGATAGTCAACTGAGATGCACAACACTTAAGTTAACGGACGTCAAGTCATGAAAGTGTAAACAAAACTCAGTGATGAATTCACAATGACCAAACCTTAGATAACATGGCAAAATGCAGCTGAGGAATCTTAACACCTAAAACACAAAGCCCACATCTAATTTGAATAACTAAAAAGCAATAGGCAAAACGCAGCACACACCAAACGCAACACACAAAACGCAATTAATATTTTCTTAAAGCTTAGACAAAACGCAAAGGCAAGTCGCAAGACAGGCAAAACGCAATAACACAAAATGCAGGAATATTTTATTCAAGTCTAATCAAAACGTAACATTTTTGAAAAAATATGAAAAAGTGGGTCCTACATTAGTACTAACGAGGGTCTTCAATCACAAAATGCAATTAATTGCGTTTTGACCTACTTACCACAATAATATATTCAAAACGCAACAGCATACGCAAAATGCAAAGGCATTAATCAGGAAAAACGCAACAAGGATAAATCAATCAAAACGCAACCAGGAACATTAACCAAAATGCAATTAAGAATTTTAACCAAAACGCAATCAAGAATTTTAACCAAAACGCAATCAAGAATTTTAACCAAAACCCAATCAAGAACATCTTAGGCAAAACGCAACCAAGAACTACACACCAAAACGTAACCAAGAACATGTAAATACTTAGATTCTATCTTTTAAAGCAAAGCATCCTAGGCAAATACATTCTATAATGCACACTCACAATAATATCAACAACAAGTGGTCATTTCAAACATCCTATGACCATGATTTTGGCATTAAAAGACAACAATTGTTTGAAAGTTCCAAGGACCCTAAGCAAGCTATCGGGGAGGCAATTAGAACATCAACAAGGCATCATGTACTAAATCTAACTAAAACCCAGCAAACAGAACTCAAATAGAAACACTAACCAAGATTCGGTTGATGATTTCACACAAATATCCTAACAAAATGCGATTTAATGAAACTCAGGCCGAGATGATATAGATAAAGCATATATGGATGATAATAAACACAAATCATGCATTACCTAAACAAGAAATCACACGAATAGGCACAAATCAGGCAAATCGCAAAGGAGGGGTATGTTTTGAGTTGAGAGAGAAAGAGAGGGATGTTTGACTGGTTTTTGATAACTTTGACCAAGTCAAAATGCAGGGGGGGTTTTATACCTAGGTTAAACTTTATGAAAATGACAGATTTGGCCCCTTAATTTCTACTTTCTTTTCATTTTAAGGTTTATGTGTTACAAAGGGATTATTTAAGATTCACAAATGGCACAAACGGTCTTTAACACTTTACGGGTCTAGGAGACAAATAACACTTAGCACACAATACCCTAAACTTGCATATAATTAACACATTTGGTCTTTTGAGTTAACACAAGTTTAACTCCCCCTTAAAAAAAACCCCGTTAGATACAAAACCTTTCACAATTATTTATATGATGCATAAAACATGCCCGTTAGATGCCATAAATGTGAAAAATACTCTCCCCCTCAATCAATGACCCGTTTTCTATTTAAAAAGCTGTAGTCATTTATTGAGTATCAAATTTTGAGAAATTTAGGTCCGATTGATTTTCAAACAATACTTTCCCACCATGAAAAACACAAATAATTTTTTGAAGAATTATAGACGAAAAATCATTTGGATAAAAAGAAGACTTCTCTTCTTGATCAAGAAATAATGCACTGAAGCATACATTAGATAGGAGTTGCATGGATATAAAGTAATCCATGCCCGGGAGAACTTAATCACCCGTTGTTAGGAACAACCGTCTTGATGGCGACATGCTTTCCTCATTTTGAAAAACCAAAATGCAGTCTGAAATAACTGCAAGCCATGAAGACAAGTTTTGAAAAGTTTGAACTTTCGTTCGAGCTTCATTTAAAGACCCGTGTCATTATTGAATAACATTTCTAGGTCCGTAAATGTTATCGATAAACGAAAGACATGTCTTGAAAAACTATTCTTGGTATTTTATATATTTTTTTTATGGATTTTTGTGGGTTTTATATTTTTGTATTTTCTATTTGATGATGAATATGTACATATTTACATAGGATACTTGAAGCAAATATGTTACCTATCCTTATCATCCTGAAGACGTTTGAGTGTCTCTGGCTTCATACTCTTCATGCCAAGCCGCGGGATAATGAATTCGAATCGTTCTCTGGGCAGTGCCTTAGTGAATATATCAGCCAGTTGATACTCTATCCTCACGAAATACAACTCAACCACTCCCTTCTCCACTTGTTCTCTGATGAAATGATGTCGGACGTCGATGTGTTTAGACCTGGAGTGCTGGACGTTGTTGCAGCATAAAGCTATGGCACTCTTGTTGTCACAATACAGAGGGATGTAGTTGTATGCAAAGCCATAATCCGATAATTAAGACCGCATCCATAGGATTTGGGCACAGCAACCAGACATCGCAATGTATTCAGCCTCTATAGATGAGATGGACGTGCTAGTTTGCTTCTTGGATGACCAGCTAAC